>CAKAOH010027182.1:0-11202 GCA_916701665.1 Sebastiscus tertius | reverse complement strand
TATCTTTGTATAATATTTTGTTTTATATGTCATTGTACTTGTCTTAGCTGTTTTGTAATCACTTTATGAGGATCATCAGGATGAATGAATGGAGACGGATGATGATACAGTTTGTGTCAAGTGATGAACTAGTTGGGAGGAGGAGGAAGAGGATCTCTGATGACATTTAACCTGCTGACGAAAACTAAATGTTTTGACGTCACTTTGGAGAATGATGCCCACGAGGCTCCGGGTCTGGGCTTTAAAAGCTCAGTGCACATCAGAGACCAAGAGCACTTCCTTCCTCTACAGACCTGCAACAGGACGCATCTCATCCTCCTCTTCTTCTTCCTCCTCCTGCAGAGTTAATAAACATAAACATGAACGGCCACTGCAACGGACAGGTCCACGACAACAAGGACTTCAGCTCAGAGCTCATCAAGAAGTCCGCTTCCTCCGTGCACCGCAAGCACGAGACGTCCCGCAAAGAGGACGAGGACAAGTCCCACCTGCCTGCGCTCGAGTCCGCCTACACGAGCATCCTGCGGGAGCTCGGGGAGGACACGAGCCGGCAGGGACTGCTGCGAACGCCGCTGCGCGCGGCCAAGGCCATGCAGTTCCTCACCAAGGGCTACCACGAGACCATCGACGGTGAGTCCACTATTTATCTTATTATCGATTATCGATTATCGAGATCTAGCTGTGTGCTTATTCAACTTTACTTTATGTTGCTGAAATTTGCATTGGATGGCATTAGTGTTTCTAAAAAATCTTCTATCCCAATAACGATAAATATCATGATATATTTCTGATTATTTAAAGGGACTATTTGTAACTTTCAGAAATCCTTGTTAACAGCGACACCTGTGGCCGTTAAGTCAGCGTCGGGCTCGTGCTTGTTCGCTCTAAATAGACATGAACGAGCATCGCTCAACACAGTGAGGCGACACATGTCAGCTAAAACCACAATATCACTCTATATTTCACCTGCTTGGCAGTAATGTTAGCTGACCAGACGAAGGTCTCTCCATGAATCAATGCTGATCCTAGTGTTGGCTGAAACGTTATCGCCTCCGGCCGCAGTGAAGAGGGGAGACACCGGAGTTTTGGTCAGAGACGATAACGTTTCTCGCTGCGGAGCCCCGTCACTTCACAAGACACGGGAAACCTCTGTTGGTCTGGAGGAGCTGCAGCATTTATTTCTGCACAAACGTCCACTGTACATTCACTAGATATTCTCAGAGCTAAACTAACTCTTCTGCAGTGTGTAGTGTGCGCGCATGAACGTGAGGTGGAGCGAGAACGCTCACATTGTGTGAGTGAAGGCAGGCAGGCAGAAGAGCGATCTGAACAGCGTAGCCACATGCGAGCGCGCATGGGAAACCAACCCGGTAGATTTATACGTGTAAAAAGTTACAAACAGTCCCTTTTTATGTGTTGATTCAACTTTAGTGGTGAGAGTTGCACTGGATTGCATTAAACTACACGTGTTCCTAAAAAATCTATCCCGATAACAATAAATATCATGATATATTTCTGATTATTCAATAAATAAAGAATCTATATGAAATAGGTAAAGCCTAAAACAAGACATTTGAAGGTGTCTTCTTGATGGACATTTTTCACTATTTTCTAACATTTATTAAGTGATTCATTTACTGTAAGTGGAATGCTATTTCTTAAAGTGTGCATACGTGTGTTTGTGCCCCCTCCAGACATCTTAAACAACGCCATATTTGATGAAGACCACGACGAGATGGTGATTGTCAAGAACATAGACATGTTTTCACTATGTGAACATCACCTGGTGCCATTCTTTGGCAAGGTAAGGCTGTCTGTGTGTGTTTCTGTGGGTTGAAAGCAAATCATCATTAAGTTGTGCAAGAATTGCAGGGTTAGCATTTGAATTGCTAATATGTACCATCCTGGTTGAAAGCAAATATTACATTTTGCGTGTGTTTTTAAGCATCGTAAAGATCTTCATTTGAATTGTTAACGTGTTCGCTCTGATAATCTGACACCTGGCTGTCATCTCTCTCCAGGTTCACATCGGGTATATTCCCAACAAAAAAGTGGTGGGACTGAGCAAGCTGGCAAGGTAACACACGCACACACACACACACACATCACACCCTACTGCTGCCACTGTGCCTGTATGTTTCTGGTGTTAGTGTCGGGTGGCTGCGTTCTTCTGTTATTTCAGCGCATTGACCTGGAGGATTAAGTCTAAGCCCAGTGGCCATCATCTAGTCCCCTCATCAAGCACACTCACAGACAGAGAAAATCCCTTCAGACCTGTGGGAATCACCAGTTATTATCACAGCCTCTCTGTCTGGTCCTTCTCTCTCCCTTTCCTAAAATATCACACCCGGAATAGCAGTAACAGAATCACTGGGTTTTTTGCAGATTCAGAGGGTTCTGTAGAGTGAATCATTCACAGACGAAGGGTCTGTACAGTTGGGAGTAGAGGCCAAGAGTCAGGGACTGTTTATCAAAAGATTAATCATTATTATTATGCCTGATCTTTAATCAGCCCTGTTGCTTGTGCTCTGCTTTCTGCAGGATTGTGGAGATCTTTAGTCGGAGGCTTCAAGGTAAGCGGCTAAAAATACAGTATAACACGATTTGCACGCAATCAACAGTCCCTTTCTTCTTGTTCACCACAGAATTTAAAATGCAATCTGGTATCATCATGTTCACATAATATGTCCCTGTTGTTTCTTTCAGTTCAAGAGCGTCTAACCAAGCAGATTGCCATGGGAATATCAGAGGCTCTGCAGCCTAAAGGTGTAGCTGTGGTTATTGAAGCAGCGTAAGTACACACACACACACACACACACATTCACAGTGGTGGAAAGTAACTAAGTACTTCTACTCAAGTACTACACTTAAGTACAATTTTGAAGTATGTGTGCTTTACTTGAGTATTTACTTCTATTCCACAACATTTCAGAGGGAAATATTGTACTTTTTACTCCACTACATTCATTTGACAAATATAGTTACTAGTTACAAAAAAACAAACACATATGACCAGTTTATAAAATACAATTATATTATATTATATTATATATCAGTAGTTTAGTTCAGTGGTTCCCAAGTGGGTCAGACTCAGACTTGATCAGACTTGAATTTGATCTCTTTGGGATTCAAACAGTTATATAAATAAAACTATTTGAACATTTTGGGGGGGCAAACTAGAGCAGCCACTGGTTTGATTTTTAACAAATATAATATAATATAAATATATAATTCATGAAATACATGCTTTTATTTTGATACTTTTAAGTACATTTGATTATAATACTTCTGTACTTTCACTTAAGTAAGATTTTAAATGAATGACTGTTACTTGTAATGGAGTACTTATACATCATGGTATTGGTTCTTTTACTTAAGTAAAAGATCCGAGTACTTCTTCCACCACTGCACACACACCACTTTCATCATCATCTGTATAATTTAAAGCTGCCCTACTATCTCACGGGTTTCATATTGAGGGGTACATGCACTTATATGAGCGTTACTCGCTCCTCACTTGCTGCAAATCTGATGTGCCATGTGTGTGTGTTTGCAGGCACATGTGCATGGTCATGCGTGGCGTCCAGAAGATGAACAGCCGCACGGTGACAAGCACCATGTTGGGCGTTTACCTGGAGGACCCCAAAACCAGGGAGGAGTTCCTGGCTCTGTCACAGAGCAACTAACAAGCGTCACTCACTCCAGGGCCTCTGCAGCCCACCGAAAGCTCCAGAGCAACCGTGGATCCGCATTGACTTTTAAGAAAACATAATAGCAGGAAACATAAAGGTGCTGTTTGATGCAGGATCCAAGCCAACTCTGGAGCTCAACCTCAATCCACTGACGCCTGATAGATTTCAGTCCTGCTGCAGAAATCAATCACTGTGAACAAAATAGGAAATACTCCTATTCTTGGTGCCTTTGGTAGATATTTTAAGTCTTACATTGCAATATTGTTGTTATGAAGTATGAAACCTGATATTGTAACATGTCAATAAGATATTCATTTTTTTTTTTTTTTTAAATGGGACTTTCATTGGTGCTTTTGCAAAGTGTTACTCTTACACCTTCCCTTTGCTTTATTATTTAAAAAATACACAGATTTTCATAATTTAATGTGTCATTTATAGATACATTTTTAAAGTCTTTGTAATATATGACATTTCTAAGATGCAAATTATTATATCTGTAGTCTAAAGAGTAGAATAAATTATGTACTTAACCATATTTTTGCTTTTATCAATGATCGCTGTTGCATGTATTTTGAAGAATATTTGCTTAAATAAAATTATAGAAACATTATGATGGTTGTCAACTTTAATTTGCCTCAGGTGTTGCCAGGGAAACAGTTATGGCTTGTGAAAAACTTTAAACATTACTTGCAAAACGCATGAAAATATAAATTAATGGTCTTACTGTTTTTCTTTGGCAAGTGACCATGAGCAGGATAATGCGCTTTGAGGTGTCCATAATCTGAAATAAATGAACTCCACTGTTGTCCATTTTATATATATATATATATATATATGCTGATATACATATATATGTATAACAGAAGTGCTGAATGAATGCTGAAAAATAGGCTCTATCATCAAGTGTGTAAAAATGCAAGAACAGCATAAATAAATACAAATGTCAGTTTAAATGTACTGTATAAATAAATGCCAGAGTAAACCAGACTATTGCACAGCTGAATCAGTGCACTAAATTATTGTACCGTTAAGTCAGTAATGCACAGTTGAAGATATAATAAATTATGGGGTTATAGCTGCTGATAGGGGTAAAAAATAATATGTTGTATATATGTATATACAACACTTTAAAATCAAATGAACATGTCTACCGTCTTCTGGACTAGACAAGCGTATATTTGATCCTAAATGCAGTCTATTTACTTTAAGTTGATAACGTCTGTATGACAATAAAGTGTAATAAATTAAATATCAGCAGTTTACAAGTAAATGTTTATACCAGTAGTTACTTACACTGGAGTGAGTTCGATGATGAACACAAAACGGCGTTGTACCAGAAGTTTCATCAGAAGTATATATGTGGTATATTTGCATGTGAAATGTGGGTATGTTGAGATCTTTTTTATATTCCGGGCATTGTTACCATATACACATCAAACAGGCAGGGGGGCGGTGTGTGAGCACGAGGGGCCAATGCCCGGAACATAAAAAAGATCACAATACACCCAGTTGCTATTGATGCCAATAATAAAAATACCGGTGTGTTTGATGTGAATATGTTTTGGGTTTGGAAAATGCACTGTGCTCTCGCCAAGAGACTTCTTCTGCCCGGAACAAGCTCATGTTCCTGCTGTGCAGCTAATGTGCTGCAGATTTTAACCAAACATCTTGTACTCATCAGTGACCGTGACAGATAACTGTCAGGTGTGTGGGTCTTGTTTGAGCTTCAGAAAGCGGTGGAAAAGGGGTACCAGATTGTCAGCATTGATGAAGTGTGGCATTTTCCCAACAAGACAGATACATTGTTCAAGAACTATGTCAAAACCTTTCTAAAATGCAAGCAAGAGGCTTCTGGCTACCCCGGACATGTCAAAACACCTGATGAACAGAGATTCAGTAATCACCGTCTACACCCTGGGACACACCACCACCACCACCACCACCACCACCACTCACAACGCCAAAGTGGTCACAGATCAAAACACTGCCATCAGTACATATACAGAAAACACTAAGAAGTAAACACTTCAGCATTTGCACCAGCAACAATGGGTGTGTTGTGGTTGTTGTTGAAGGCATTGTCATCATACTAAACAGAGCGCAGAGTAATTTGCTTTGGATTTTAGACCACTTTCTCATAGTTGCATGATCATATTTTACATCGGGACCATGCGGTACATCGTGTCTCTTTGAATATCTGTCACTAATGGTATAATACCCTTCAATAGTATCAGGGATTTCATTATCACCAACACCACTATGATGATCATCATCAGCATTACGACCAGCGTCATCACTATATTTGTCATGTTAACAGCGCATTTCACATGCACGTGCAAATATACCCCATATATACTACTGTCATCAGTAAGGTCAGCTGGTTATGTCGGCATCGATGCAGGCTCACTGTTGGAGGGTTTTATAACCCACTTCCACTCCTCACTAATTGGTTTTGAATGGCACTTAATATGGCGGACCCTCCACGCAAACTGAGTGGAAGTGGGTTTGGAATTAGGCCCTTGTTGGGCATTATCCCTTACATATTATACTGATGTCCCTGAATGCACCACAACAGAATAACAGGAACAAAAGGGCAGTGATATAACAAGCGAACTAGAGGATCCATACTTATATAACCAGTTGTATTCTCTTGTAAACTCTTGTTTTTTTAATGTTAAATCACTTAGGAAGGTGAATCTAACACATTTGCTACATCCCAACATTACCTGCTGTATATTACATTTATTAGCTGGAGACTGATGCAGATTTTGTGCTGTGGTATAACAGCATAAATCAATAATGAGACGTAAAAACAAGTGTGCGCACATGTGGTTGAAGGCCTGAGGGAGATCAAGGCCTTTAAATGTCAAAGGACGAGCCTGTCGTCAGACAACCTGTGAACTATAACCTATATCTCTGACAGCAATGGAGGAGGGGGGGCTCACACCTGACAGCGCAGCACGCAGTTTCCAAATATGATTATGAAAGAGTAAACTAATTATTACAGGCATACAGGACAAATATGAGTATGTTGTGCGTAAGAGGCAGAAGTTGTACCCTTTGTGGGGTCAGGCAGAGGTATAAAATAAATGTCCTTCATATTGAATGGTTTAATTCGCTCAAAAAAATGCAACACTTGATATATTACATACAGAAATCTAGTTTTTAAAAAGCAAAGAATCAAAGTAAAGAAATTTAAAATATACAAAAAATATAGAAGCCTCGGCTTGAAAAACAGGTTATGACCGGTGATGCATTTGGATACAACAGTGCTTCCCTGTGTACGGCCACTGTAATAATTCCAGTGGCATTATATGATATTCTGTAATAAGAGGGCAAGGCCAGCTCCAAATCTCTCTCTTTCACAAATGTGGGAAAAGATAACAAAATAGTTATAGCTGTATGGTGAGCAGGACATTGTGGAAAGTTGGTACAAGATGACAAACATAAACATCAGTCTCCATTCACTCGTAGAACGCTTCTCTGATCGGCACGCTGTCACACAGACGTCTGTTTGTAGTTCTTGGTGTCCAAAACTTTTCTTCCACACATTGCACAGATTCCTGGAGAGACAAAAAAGGAGGAAAGAAAGAGAAGAGCAATTTTTTAAAAATAGTATAGAGAAAAAAAGCAATATTGTGAGCACGTGCAGCACTTCTTGTATTATGTAGCATGTGAATAACCGTAGCAGTACATTTGCAATCAAAACGTTGTTATCAAATTCATTAAAGCATGATACAGTGGTCAATTTTTGGATTCATTTTCTGCATCTTTGCAGGCATTCATTTCTGCACAGTATAAAAATCAACTATCATATTCTTGAAACTTGCTTGATGAACGCAACTTATATCTCAGTCTGAGGAAACTTTAAAAAAAAGGACAAAAATTTGGATTTACACACAATCACAATCACATTCTCAGACTACTAAAGGGAGGAGATGATTCCAAGAGGATCACGCATCAAGAAATTCCCCTCATTTGGCTATGAAAATGTCAAATTCAAAAGGAAATGGGAGGCCATCCTACACGAATGTTCTTTTGATTTGATTTTGTAATTAATTGAAGTATCTAAGCAACAGAAAAACCAACATACAATCAGAAATAAATATTTTTTTTAAAAAAGACTCCAATTGAAAAACAAACTACGTGAGCAGATGGAGAAACTAACAAATTTATTGAAACGGGACAAACCGGCTACATCATCATCAAAAAAATCATCCATCTGCTTCGTGTGGTCTTGACATGAAAAGAGTTCATCTTTTCTCTGCCCTTATAAATGCATAATCTATAAGCTTGTTTTGTATATGAATTATAAAAACAATTAATGAATGAAAATGAAATGCTATTAAATATGTCTTATCATTAAAAAAAATGAGAATGATGGGTAATAATAGATTATAACGCAGTTTTTACTACCCTGCCTGTGAAAAAGACGGACAACGAGAGCCTTACGCAACCACTGTTCCAAACGAAATCAGATCTTTTCAGATTAAGTCTGGTATGAGCCAGTTCTCCCAGATTTTGTCACTGGAAAATAATGTATTTTCTCTTCCAGGATGCTGAACAGAAAGGCGCGAGGCACAGCGATGAGCTGACAGAGACAGACTTCTCAAAACCTGGCCAAATAAACCCAAAACTATCTACATCGCTACATACCAGAAGAGTAAGTACGTGAGAAGACATGGATTTTTTTGCAATTTAGGCGACCCAACCAGTCGAAGTGATCTGTTTGTTACAGATATGTTTCATCCGTGAAAAAAATATCTTGATACAGTGTTTTGTTTGGCTCTGTGTTAAGTCCAGTGTGAGTGTGTTTATACCTTTCTTGTATGCACAGCCCTGACAGTAGTGTGATCCAGACTGATGAACGGAGCTCTTGCAGATCCTGCAGGTAGCAAAGCCTGTCTTGCTGTACGGGTCAAACCTGAGAGGGAGATGCAATACAGATACATAACTAGACATGCACCAATATGTGTTTTATCCACTAAAGCAACACATGTTTAGGGAACAAATGAACATACTAATGTGCAACAATCAGAGTGAGTTGATAAAAACTACTTTTGTGTAGATAAAAACAGAGAAAATTATGGAAGCTACTCACCTGGCTTTCTTAGATGTCAGGATCTTGTTTTCATTTAGCTTACGCCCACCACCCTCTGAGTGAAAGAAGCAGAAGGATCTCAATTAAACATCATCATCTTAGTCAGAGGTTCCCAAGTCAGGGGGGAATGTTGATCAAACATAAGCAGTAGATTAAGGACACTCACATCTAATTTTACAAGAGGTAGTAAGATATTTCATTTTGTTTCTTTTTTAAGAGTTTGATGGGTAGAAACACTTTTATTTCTGTATAAAATAATCTCTCCTCAAGCCTAAAGATGATCACATCAGAGAGCATATTCAAAGAGGCCTTGAAAAGATGGTTTCGCAGTAATTTGCAGGCTGATTTGTATTACGAAGGGAGCTTGAGATAGTAATATATAGTTTTACATTCTATTACAACCTGATCCCAATGTAGCCATACATATGAATACAGTAGCAGTAATAGATTTCACTGAATCTGTGTCCTCAAGTTACCTGTTGTATTCCGGGCTCCATCCTTCCAGGTGTCAGGTGTGATGACTTTACCGAGCTTCTTCTCGCCTGAAATAACAAGTAACACACACAATTTGTAGAGAAAATAACATACTTATTAAAGAAATAAAGTCTAACTTGTAGGGTCAGTGTTCATAAACCAAAACAACTCTGAGGACACAGTGATGATAACAGTTAGCTAGCAGTCACATAACGTTCGATTTAGACCAATTTCCAGACTTCTAGGTTAGATTTGAAGATAGAAAGCATCGTAACATGTTGATACGTACACTTTTCACAAACCATCTTCACTCTATGGTTGTTTTAATCCGACGATTTTTAACAGTTGGTCAAAATAACAACAGAAATGTGAGCTAAATGTTAGCTTGCTCTGTTGATGTTTGTAAACTTCCGGTCGTTTCTTCAGCTCTCTCGCATTAGCAACGATTTGATTGGTCAACACTGTGACAAGCTCGAATTTCATTGGTTGATAGGACCGTCTGTCACAGAAGATCCCGGCGAAACGTCACTGACCTTCTGTGATTGGTTAGAGGATGGTCTTTTCGTCACAGGTTAGCTACTGAATAATACTTCCTGTTTTGCTCGTCATTTTTCTTCAAAATAAAAGTCCGCTGAAAGTGTCAGTTGCCATCCTAGATGTACATGATTTGAGTCAAATTAGATATATCATATGTTAAAACCTAACCAAAGTTACAACTAATTGGGTTCACCTGTAGATATATTTGACAGTGTAATATATGTGTTATATTCTTAGGATAAATTGATTTCATTATGGAAAAATAGATATATACTGTAGATAGATAGATAGATAGATAGACAGATAGATAGATAGATAGATAGATAGATAGATAGATAGATAGATAGATAGATAGTAACTTTATTGATCCTGAGGGAAATTCAAGTTTCCAGCATCACAGTTCCATAGTGCAAGAAATGTGTCAGGAGAGGTCAAGAAGCTTACAGGCTTATACAAAGGACCTCCCCCCAACCCCAGAAGAAAAAAAAACAAAGTTGGAAAAAAAGGAAGAAATAAATAAACTAACATAATTTAAAAAAAACATCAAAAGTTAAACAACAACAAGAAGTACACAAAATGTGCAGAAAAACCCTAACCAAACAGTGGAAAACAATCCAATAAAAACAATGAAATACATACAAAAAACAGTACAGAAAAAAAGAAAATGTATCTAAACATATCAAAAGATAATTATACATAATTAATTAAATGCGATGATAATTTCCTTTTAAACTGTTCTAAGGATAACAAGCTCTTGATAACTTAAAAATGTAAAATGTCATAAATATAATTACCCTCTGACTCTTGGACTCAATAAACAATATTGCGTGTATAATATGTATACCCAATACATTTAGATGGCGTAAGATATTATAATTTGAATAAAATATAATCCTCTTGTTCTGAGCTTTCATTTTGCAATACAAGGGATACCCATAGAAATAGAATATTCTATTGGACCTTTATTGTGAAGTCTAAGCGGAAGTCTGTGTCACTCCATGTTTACGGAAGACAGGTGAAGAAATTCACCTCATGGGGGTTTAACCTACTCTGTGCTATATTAACATTTCAAAGTGTTTCATTTGACTTGTGTGTATTGTTTTAGTGTCCTAGTTGTAGATAGTTTCAGTCTTCATCATGTGGGACCATGAGATCAGAGCCATGGCCTCCTCTCACGCCATCCTCGCCTCCTCGGTGTTCATGGCGACCGTCCTACCTGCGGCTCTAGTACCGGGCTTCTCTGTGTACGGGACTCACCTGCTGTGGCTCTACTCGGTGTCCGGGGCGGTCACCGCCGTCAGTGTCTCCGTCTTCTGGCTGCTGGGCATCACACCGCCCACCAAGAAGCACACAGTGGGATACAAGGTGAGGACTTACTCTCATTTTTATTTATTATAT
>CAKAOH010027169.1:4087-28730 GCA_916701665.1 Sebastiscus tertius | reverse complement strand
ATATATATATATATATATATATATATATATATACACTTGTATAATGTAAGACTGATTTATCATTAGTTGGGTGTTTTTAGTAATATGATTGCAGACTATAAATCTTTAGCACAGATATATAGAAATCAATCAGCTAATTTAAACAGACAATAACTATCTTTAGTACTTTGATACATGGGATAGCAGTATTATCTTCACCACAGTTCACACTATAATAGATTGATTTAATTTTTTACCTTCCACAACAAGAAGCCAAGAACTGCCAACAACAGGAGCAACGCAATGACCGTCAGTAAGATTATCCACCAGGCAACTTTGGTGAAATGCGCAGCCTTTCTCTTGAGGAATACAGTCAGTCTTACCTGCGGACATGATGATATCATAAGGGTGGGTTACTGATGGCTACTGTTGCACTTTGTAAATATATTATTGCACGTATACAGTTATTATTATTTCAGTTTTAGTCCTGTGTGGTGTAAAGCCGAAACAGTTTTAAATAAGGAAATGTGCAGTAACTGTATCCAGGCAATAATATATTTACAAAGTGCAATAGTAGCTGATATATAGATTTCAGTGTGGTCACCTGTTTGTTAATTACATCATTGTAATGGTAGTTACTACAAAATTCTGTTAAAGGGCCCATATCATGCTCACTTTCAGGTTCATACTTGTATTTTGTGTTTCTACTAGAACATGTTTACATGCTTTAATGTTAAAATCAAACTTTTATTTTCCTCATACTGTCTGCCTGAATATACCTGTATTTACCCTCTGTCTGAAACGCTCCGTTTTAGTGCATTTCAACGGAATTACAATGGAATTGCGTTGCTAGGTTTGGGTCCATGTTTACTTCCTGTCAGCTGATGTCATTCACATGCACTGCAGTGAGAAATAAACTGGGACACATTTAGAGTGTTTATGTTTAAAACCGTGTAATGATCTAATATATTGTATATTTGTGACATCACAAATGGACAGAAATCCTGACGGCTTGTTTCAAATGCACAATTTCTGAATACGGGCTGTGTGTATTTCTCCGTATATTGAGCGTTTTGATAGTTTAACAGTATTTATAAAGCACTTAAACCTGCTTTATAATATGGAAATCATGGAAATCTCACTTTTTACAATATGGGACCTTTAAACCAAAAGGGTTATCCTCCAACACAACATATGTAAGTAAATTAACAAAATAACTATTTTTTTAAACACTTACCTTTGTCCCAAGCTTCTCCGGTTTAATTCCAATATTCACTGGAGAGTTTGTTAAAGTGAGAGTAGCATCAACGACGATGTCTAGGTAGTTCAAAGAGCTGTAATCCTGAGTGGGAATAAAACATAATGCTGTTGGACAAGCTGGCAACAAAGATCCACAAAGCTAAAAGTCAGTTTGAATCATTCTTGGAAACAAGGTGTTAAAGCAACAAATCTGATGCGTTGTCATCACTGTTATCTGTCAGAGCTGATGCATTTCAAACATATGAGAGGAAGATGTTTTTACAGAAATACAACACCTCTGTAAAAGTGGTGTTCCAGAGGTGTGAATGCAGAAGCATCACTGCAGCGCTGTCCAAACCCACCAGAGGGCAGCGGATCTGCACACACTTCAGTCCATCTGAGCAGGTCTGAAAGAGAGGACAACACACCTGATGCTCACATGGGAAGCAAACTAAATGTTGCCACAGCATTTTACTTTCTTCAGTAATAATAATAACAATGATTTCTTACTAAGGTTTTATATTTCCTTCTTTTTGAAAGAAATGAGAATCCATCAGTAGAGAGAGCTTCATGTTCAGCTTCACGTCTTGTCCTCAAGGGCTCGTGCCAACCCTTCCTCACAAGGATAAAGGTGTTTATTATTACAGACATTGCTTACATTTTGAATAATGAGGTAGAGATGTGTTTATTACCTTTACATGTTTAAGCGGATTGACCTCGTTCACAGGTGAGCAGGGGACCGACTGCACACCTTTACTGCTGATCTGAGTCAAGTACAGAAGCCATTTTCCTACAGAGTTTTCCTTCGGCCAGTCGATGTTTAGCGATGCATTGATAAAAGATTTCAGTGATCTGCCCAAATTTGTTATCTGGTAGAAAAATAAGATATTAGAAGAGTTTCCTTTGACCTGTTTGTGTAGGGGGAAAAACAATTAAATGCATTTTACAGTAAGATATCAATCACTCACCCTAAATTCATATTGAACCGGAGTTCCAATTTCATCCACTGATGTTATGGCGCTCTCTCCCCTCAAGTCTTCCTCCAGTGACACTTGAGACGGCCTGGCCAGTCTGACAAACAAAGATACGCCTCAATGTTATTATTCTTTGATCAGTCAAAGCATTTTAATTCATTTTCAAACTCAAATTTATTACACTTTGTATATTTTATTGCAACAAATACACTGGCATTCTCCACTTAAAAAATAGCATACATATAAAAAAAATCTGTGTTGAAATGACAAAACTATATTTATAAAAAACAATCTAATAAAATAACACAATTTAAAAGACATTAAAAACTAGTACCTACCCATATACTTGCAGCTCCAGCTGAAAAACCACTTTGGCTAATGCCTCAACTGGTTGTATCGTCTGCATACTCGTCCTGCATCACAGGAATAACACATTTATTAAGAATGGCACTCAGAGAGCGACTCAGACCTCCGCCAAGCTGCCCGAGTACGATTGGCCCCCCTCTCCGTGCAGCTTGCGCCATCATCCACGTGTAATTTAGTTTATGTTGAGATCAGCTGTACGCAGCGGAGCAGCGTAAAACACTTCATTCACACTAGAAACAAAGTAAAACTCAAAACCGTCGTCGTTACTCTTTCCAACAATCACCAAGTGTGCTTTGGTCGAACTCAACTCTAATTTCACAGAGTTCAATGTGGAAAAACGCCGAATCTACCGGTGTCCCCCCCTCCCTCCACCCCCCGCTCGCTCTCTGTCCCTCTCTCTGCAGGCAGAAGGAAAGAGGCAGGGTGACGCGTTATGAAAGCGTCATCAGTTACACTGCGCATGTCTTAAAGCCTGTGGTGTTAATGCACAGGCTGAGCGGCGTTATTAAAAAAAATTCCCGAAGCTGGATCATGATCCAGATCGCCACCAAAGTCTAATGGATTGTTCATTGTGCCACACCCCAGCCCTCCAAAGAATTTCATTCAAATCCATCTCTGACTTTTGGAGTAATCATCCAAACAGACAAACCAACAAACAAACCAATGCCAGTGAAAACATAACCTCCTTCCTAAGCCTTGGCGGAGGCAATAATCATCTACAGCCCACTGATCAATAGCTGATCAACCTACTTACGTTTCAAGTTGCATGGTGACGTTGACGTCTTTTGTACTCAGAGAGATGCTGGATGTTGAGAATATGACATAAAACGTAACCTGAGGGGAAGGAAATAGCCATGATACAGTACATGCTTATGATAATACACACACACACACACACACACACACACACACACATACACACACACACAGAGGAAACTGTACTACTTACTTCAGCGTCTCTTTGGAGCGGGTTTCCCAGTTCACAGTCTATCAGTGTTCCTTTCTCATTGGCTTTACAAGTCACTTGTGTTTCCTATGAACAAACACATGCAGAAAACAAGGACATTTGTCAGTATTGGAACAAAAAGTATTTTAATTTTCTGCTCCTTTATACGTCTACTCCACAACACTTCAGAGGCAAATATTGAACTTTTTACTCCACTATATTTATTTGATAACTTTAATTACATTGCAGATTGATATTAATACAAAATATAATTAACAAATAAATGATGATGTAGTATATCGGCTAAGATAATCTAAAATTGTATTGATCCCCCAGGTGTAAATTCACAAGCTAGTATAAAAAGTAATAATAAAAATAAATGTAATTTATATTGCAAAATAAAATAAAGCAAAATCTCAAGGTGCTTCACATAAAGCAATCATAATACAGCGTTAAAACAATGTATTAAAAAAAAGCCTTAAAATAGGATAAATAAAATCGTAGATAAAATATTTAAGATAAAAACTGAATAAAATTACTATAAAACTATAGTAATTATAGTGTTTCATATTATATTCACACTAATAACTATTTTTAAATATCCAGAGTAGTTGTACACCTACGGTTGCTGTGCTGTAGACGATGGAGGCGTAATGTAGAGTCTCTGGGAGGCTGATGACTGAGTGACTCTGGTGAGCGTCGTCCCCGTTTCTGTTTGTCACGGTGATCTCCAGAGCTATGCCTTCATCTGATGGAGTGATGACTGCAACACCGTCTTCTCTACGGACACAACAATAGATGAGTATGCAGTTTGTTTTGAGGGGATTGTTTTTTGACTACATGTATTCCTTTTCTTTGTGAGTTACTTTTTTTTTTACATTACCTGTTGAGTGATTTGAAAACATCTTCATTATTTTGTGTTTCCCTGGAGCAGAACTTGTACTGTAACTCTAGGTTACTTTGGCAAATGTTGTCCCGGCCGCAGCCCTTATTTACGAAGACAATCTGTGAAAAAACAACAGAGCAGAAATTGTTTCTTCACATTTTTAACCTTTTTAAATCTTATCTCTCACACAGATATACACTGTCTCTAAAGAGTTTAATTCTCACAGTTTTGCTGACAAAGATGTTTTGCTCGACTGTGAGGTAAAGCACAATTTGAGTCATGATATCTTATTGAAAAATGAAGGCTACTTGAACTTAACTCAACCTGATTGAGCCATCTCTACCACTTGCTTTAGGTGTTGTATGCTAAAAAAATCCACTAGATGCCGCTGTGTCTCTAAATAGCTCATATAAAAAATTATATCAGTATGATTTTTTCATTTTGTTTTAGATGTTTTCAAGGTATCCCTCTGTAAACATGGTAAATATCTAGAATAAATATATAGAAATAATACTAGTACTGGTAATACTACTAATTCCATGGTAACAAATTGACATATGTTGATATATTAACCTATTACTGCATAATAACAGCACGTGGTTTGTATTTTTCTTTTACTATGAAGTGAGCGTTGTCTGGTAGAGGCCTGTATTAAAAAAAAAAAAAGTGACGGGGTCTATTTAAAAAAAATAAAAATGTTGTTATTATTGCCCCAAGGAAATAAAAAATTTAAAGAGAAAATTTTCAATTGCTTTTTTTCTTAGTGAGGACATTAAAGGTATCAGTAAAGGTAACATTAAAGGTATACAGACATACACTTGTACCTCTGAGACGTTGCTCTTTTGCTGGTAGAGGTTGAGGACGGGAGTAAGGTCGGGCAGACCGACACTCCTCCTGGTTGTCTGACTGGAGCTCCACAGAGACACAGTGACGGAGACGGGGATGTTGTGCAGTCTGTCCTTGATATCACGCTGCAACAGGAGAGTTTTACTTTGGTTTCATGTGTACAGAGATGGGTCTCTTTAAAAAGGGACTTTGCACCAGTGAAACAGTACCAGAAGTCGGAGTTGGGTGTCGGTACAGATTTGTCTCTTCTGTCCAGGCAGCTCCAGTTTTCCTTGAGGCGAACCCAGAAAATCTACTCTGGGAGGAAGCCCCGCTTTCCTCCTCTCAGCATCGGCCTCGAAGGTGTAGTTGAGCGCTGTGAAGGAAACACAAGATTACATCAGCTCACTACTAACGCTTATTCTAGTGTGACAAACTACTCTCACTTCTGCCACTATTAGTGTTATTGCAACATCAACAACTACTACCATTATTACACAGCTTCTAGTACTACTGTCATACCACTACTTCAACATCTACTGCAAGTAATACTTATATTAGTGCAAATAACTATGTTTATTTATTTATTTGAGGTAGAGCTGGGCGATATGGCCCAAATCTTCTATTACGATATAGGTAATTTCACATTTAGATAACAATATATATCATGATACAGCAACTTTTCTGGTAATTCAATAAATAAATAGTCTATGTGAAATAACCACAAGGTAAATTCCTGTGTGAATTAAATACTTGTCAAATGAAAAGTATTTTCTAATTTAATTAAGAACTGTAGTGCAAAATGAACATAAACAATTTCAAGTGGAATTATAGAAAAAAAAAGTTATAAATATTTCCAGCGATACATCGACTATGTTTACATACATGCACACAAACACAGAGTAATCAGATTAAGACAATAACTGTTATCAATTCCGATTTTCTGAGACATCTGAGTTAGTACGCGCTTGTTATTGTCAATTTAGACAAAGTCTATCTCAATATATGATTTCATCACAATATGATTCCATTGAAAGACGATAAATTATCATATTGAATTATCGCCCAGCCCTAATTTGAGGTGTTTTAGTTCTACATTTGAGTTTGTGTATTTAAGTTTGACATTGAATGTGTTTTTAATCAATGATCTAGTCTGGCACAGTGTTACTTTGTCGACCAAGAATCTACCTTGTATACTAGCTATGAAAAACTCTTTAACTTTATGGTATATCCATAAATATCTTTTCAACAGCACATATGTTACAAAGACATGAAATGCCCCTAACCCTTAGATTTAGTTGGAAGAATACTGAACTGATAATAAAGAAACTTACTCAGTTTAGGGTTTAATGATGCTGGATGCGCCGTGTAGGTAAAACATGCCTGAACTGCAAAATAACTGTGCAAAAAAACACATTGGATCAAAAGCCAATGAGGTTGCAGTTGGATCATGTTGACGTTTGTGTTTTTTTGCACATCTTACCATGTGCGTTTATCACATTGTTCCTTTGTGATGTCTACCTCAGTTGGTGTTAACCTCAGAGAGCTGCTGACGCTGACCACCGGCCTTGATCTGAAACAGAGACAACAAAAACCACAGGTTAAAAAAAAAAAATCACTGCTATACAGTACATATTTACTGATTGAATAGTTGTAAGTATGTTTTGGCCCTGATGCCAATAATCATAAATATAGCGCTTCTAAAAAAGCAAGTAAATATTAGGAAAAGGTCAAAGGAAAAGATGATGTCATAAACAAATTGACATGTAAGAAACAAACCAAGACAAAAGGATGAAAACTAAGTCTATAAAATTAAAAAAAGTTTAAATCTGTAAATCTCTTTTGGGACATGTTTAATCTGAACAGTTCAATGTGAAATTAATCCATAAAGCTCCAAAGAATCAGGGTGTCAGCCCTCGTCCTGAGGTTCTATATCGGGTTGTATGCTTTACATTATGTTTGGATCATCACTAAATGTACTTACAGGCTTTATTAAACAAACATTTTTGATTGAAATGGGCACCTGCTGCATTGAAATACACACTGATTTATTTCTCTTTATCTCCAAGTCTTTGTGCCGTAACATTACCTGAACACAAAGACAGAATCAGACAGAGATCCCACAGCCAGATCAGGGTACTGATTGTTGTCCACGTCCAAGTTGCCAGACAGAGAATATCCAAACAGAGTAACTTTACTGGATCCCGATGAGAGGACCTGAAGAGGTCAAAATATGGGAATGCAATTTAAAGGGTCAGTTTTTTTGCTGTCTAAGTATTTGAACTGGTGACCTTTTCATAACCTCACCTGCGCTGGCTTTTTGTTGATGCCACCTGGTGAGCCGTAGTAAAGGTATACTTGACCAGGACCATCATACGGTGCCCCCACGGCAATATCTGTCAAAGATAAAGACATAAAGTGGTAAGTATTTCTTAAAGTCTCTTCGCAAAAATGTCCTAACTGGAGTCAAAAATGCAACAAAACACTTACTTAGCATTTGTGTTCTGACCTTTCCATTATTCAAAATGTTTTCAGGCTTTAAAGTGAAAATATGAAGCTTTTGAGAGAAGAAATAAGACATGCTTCCTCTTACAAATGAAAAGTCAAATTCATAAGTAATAAAACTTGAGCTCTGTTGTTCATCTCAGTACACTCAGGGTTTTTTGCTATTACAGCCTTAATTGGTCTGGTATGATCAATAGCTTATGTTGATGTTGATGTTAACTAACTTTGGATAGATTCTCACTACTTGTGCTACTGTTGCATCATGTTTTATTATTAGCACCACATCATGTAATTACCCACAGAGGCCGCTGTTCAGCAAAAGTTACATATTGATAATTGAGTATTTAAAGATGAAAACAAGTATACTTTCTTACTTTTAGTCAGTGTGTGATATATTTGATATTAAAAATTTCACAACCTCCATAACCATCTTGATTGACGTCTCCTATGTTTTCCACTGCGTGGCCGAACATGGAGTCTTTATGTCCGAGAAGTTGAGTTGGAACAATCTTGTCCCAGTTTTTTCCTTTGTTGTTGTTGATATAAATGTAGACCGCTCCTCCGATCAAACCATCTTTAACAAAGAACTCTGGCGCTCCTACAGCGAGGTCCTCCCACCTGCACAAAGGAAAACAATACAGGAAACACTTACTACAGTCTCATAATAAATATAACAAACAGGGAGATATGTTTGTTTTGGCAGAATACTAGATATATGAATTGTGTGAAAAAGGTTCTGTGATGTAGATTGTGTGCGTGCGTCTACAATTCACAATGCCAGCATGACAAATCCCTGAATGTTAAACGAGAATATTCCTATGGTCTAAGACAGTCCAAAAAATGTTAGTAAACATGAACAACTCTTTGCCAAATCCAAAAACTAGAGCACTAAAACTACAAAAAGTTTGAGACTTAATTCTCTGGTTTCTGGCTTTGAGAAAGAGCAGCAATTTTTAATGTAGGTGGTGTTCCCCTTTAATGCAAATAAGGTAGATACAAGTGTATTTTAAGACTCACAGCTCTGCAAGCTGCCTTCATAAAGGAGGTTTACAAAGCAAAGTTTACTCCACAATGTCAAAGAGGAATGAATAACACTGTTAATATATGTTTAAATTAAATATTAAATATGTTTAATGTATAATTTTAAATTCTTACTAGTATGGCTAAAAATGTAACATTTAAAAATGCAAAAGAAGGAAAGGTCATTGCATGAACAGGTTATTAGATGCATGTGGTGAAATATTATAAAGAATAAAGCTCATGGAGTGCCCAAAAAGGGTGTATCCTCTCTGGAGGACATGAATGTGATCAGTAAATTTCATGGCAAGCTGGTGATTAGAGTTGGATATTTCTTGTGTGCAAGTGACAAGAAATGGTCGTGCTACATGGAAGGTCATGGGGTCACTAAAACTCACGAAGGACCTTTATATCTGCAGCAAATTCCACGGAAATCTGGCAAATAATTGTGAACTTTATCCAGAAAACTGATGCTACAAATCTGGAAATCTGAGAAATCCCCATCATTTGATATGTGGCTGAAGGCATTCGGAAATATATTATATCAAGAGAAAATAAAATTCACAATGTCAAACAGAGAGGGACTCTTTCAGAAAATCTGGCAACCAATCTGTCAAAAATCTGTCTTGAGTGAAAATAGTGAATTGTTAATGGTCTGACAGGTTAGCTGTGTCATGTGTCAATACCTTGTAACTTACGCGACAAATTATGTGTAACTTTTCCTCTTTTGTGTTAACGCCAATGTTTTTTTTCATTTCTTTAGTTGTTTTTTCCTGTGCATTTGTTGTTTGTTTTGCTGTATTTTAATGCTGTTCTTCAAAATCAATAATCAGATGTTCAAAAAATAAATAATTATAATAATTTTGGACTTTTCAAGGACAATTTTTAACCTAATGCTGGTGCTGATAAAAGGTCATGGAGTAAATAAATCATGAGGAAACATCCTCTGGTAACCATAAATAACCATACAAAATATGTCTAGACAGTTATTATAACATGATTTTACTTTGAACCAAACTGTAGGATTAATGGACCGACCAACCGCTTTAGATTATACAGAAAGCAAATCAAGTATTAAACCTACCCGTCACCATTGAGATCCACCACTGTCACATCATAGCCAAATGAAGAGGCCAGACCCGGACCAGAGAGGACCAACTCCACAGACAGGTTTCTCTGTGCCACAGGGTCGGCTTTCAGAAAGGCCACCTGGCCGCTGTAACCTCCTCTGGGCGCTCCTGATACGATGGTGAGCTCACCTTGTCTGACGAGGGCCATACCAGAGTCAATGGAGAATCCTGGAAGACAGAATATGATGCTGTTTATGGGGAAATAATACTGTATAAATGGAATAAAAATAGACTTTCAGAGTATCTCTAAATACTTAAAAGAGGATTCCTACTACTGAGTACATAAGTATTTCATTAACCATTGGATATATGAAGCAATGAGCTAACTTGAAAGGCCCTAACTGACTCCGACCAGACTAGAAACTGACCCAGGTAGCTGTCTCTTTGGATAGGAATAAGTTTTGGGTTTAACTGGTCAATATCTCCAGTCTCACGACGATCGGCACTGTAGAAGTCCAGGTTGTCCAAGAGCTCCATTCGTACGATTCCTTTAAACAGAAAGAAAATATAGAACAACAACACTTAAAAATGCTACATCATGTGGAAAACAGGATTTTATTTTGGGAAATATGCTGAATTTTATTGTATGTTTTAGCATGTAAATTGAAAGTAAGTAAGTAAGTAAAAAATGATCAAAATTCTGTTAATAAGTGCATTTATATTGTGATGGAAAGTCAAATAAAATATAGCTAAAACTTTTATTAATTAATATTACTTCACATTTATTAAAAAATAATATACCCCACTGTTTGCCTTTTTTATTTTTTTTTTATTTTTTGATATGACAGTAGACAGTCTAGAAAGGGGGAGAGAGAGATGGGGGTAAATGCATAATTGGCCGCAAGTCGGATTCAAACCCAGGCCTCTGCAGTTAGGACTCAGCCTTGTTATATGGACGCCCGCTCTACCAACTACCATTTTTTGCCTTTTAAAAAACTGACAATATGTATTTTTTTTTTAATCTATCTTTAAAGATTTACATCTTCAGTAAGAACCAGTGGGTTTGGGGCTGCGAACCACAGGCCAGCTGGGGAAGTCGTAGAGTACGAAAGTATGAGCTAAAGTATTGTTGGTTCTGTTTGTTTCTTGGAGGCCAGTTTAATCCTTTAGGGTTTAATGTTAAAAAGTGCAATTAAAAAAAAACAAAAACAAACTGATTTTCAAACCTTAAATTTGTGCCAGTTTCTTAAGGGGAGACAGGTGAATATAGGATACAATTTTAACTAGGCCCTAACAGATATCACCATGAAACTTCCCCAGTTGATTACTTACATTTAGACAATTATTATATGTTTTTCGAAATGTTATTTTTAAATATGCAAATGCAAATTATCTAACGCTAACTTTAGGAGAAATCTACAGATACAAACAGACAAAATTAAGTAAAATAAAAACCTAAATGTGTATTTTTTATGTTTTCTTTCCTCTAGCCTGAAAGAAAACATGTCATGGAAGCAAAATAGCCCAAAATCTCAGTGCATGAAAAACAAAGTTTTTGCATGGGGCGTCTCTCCTTAAAATGCAATAAAAGATAGAACATTAAAAAATGTAAGCATATACTGCACATGCTTGTTAATTTTGGCTGATGAAACGTTGATGAAGAGTTTTATTTGACCTTTCCACAGGTACGCTCCTGGTGCTCCAAATAACAGAGATGTGTTGTCCTTTGCAAAAGATGCTCCATGACCCTGTTGGCAGTATGCAAACCACTCGTGGTCCTTCTGACGTCGGGCTAGGTGCTCATCGTCACAAACTACCCTTCTCCACTTCCTGTCCTCCTTCCCGACCTGCAGGTCGTTTCCTAGGAGGTAACACTGACCCGTCACCAAGTGGGGCATAAAAGGGCCCGGGCTCGGGCTCCACCGCTGGTATCGATGAGCACAAGTCTGCCAGGGAAGGAGGATAAAATGACTGTCTGCTTTTTGACAGATTGTTTATTATTTAAACATGGAGTGTTTCTTACCATCACATTTTTACCAGGACCTTGGCTCGTCACTCTAACTCCCATCCACTGGTTGTTTATGCCTTTACTGTTGAGGAACTCTAGAAAAATAAACAAGTTGAGCCACAATGTCAGAATAATTACATTCAGTAGAGGTGGATCTTTTAGCTAAAAAGTACCAATATTACAAGACCTGCATGTAAAGTCCTGATTGAGTAAATATAACAGAGTATTATCTGCAAAATGTGTTGAAAGTATCTAAAGTAAAAGTACTTGTTCTGCAGTAAAATGACCCTTGTGGCTGATGTATTGTTATATATGGCATTGTTAGATTGTTTTCTGATGTATTGATATGTAAGGAGCATTTTACTCTTGCAGCTGGTCGAGGTGAAGCTAGTTTTAACATATAAAATTAGTTTAGTCCACTGGTTCCCAATCTATGGGTTGGGCCCCTCCAAAGGGTCACACGATAAATCTGAGGGGTCGTGAGACGATTAATGAGACAGTAAAAAAGGAAAAACAAGTGCTGCAATATAAATCTATATTTATTTTATAGATCTAGCAGCCCTTCGAACCATTACTGTTTTGTAGGTAGTCACACGCCAAAAAGGTTGGGAACCACTGGTTTAATCTTTAATAATGCATTTTATTTTATAAGGTTATCATATGTTTCTGATGTAAAATCTGAAAAGTAACTAGCTGCGAAATAAATGTAGTGCAGTAAAAATTACAATATTTTTCTCTGAAATGTAGCAAAGAAGTAGACAGAAGCATGAATATACTTAAGTACATGTACTTCAACAGTGTACTTACTGTAATTGATTGCATCGCATTAAACACACAAAGATGACTCATATAATTTGAGATAAAACAGGCAAGCAAACCTTCATTATCAAACTCGATGGGCTGGCAGCGCTCGGATGTTGCAGAGAGATCACACTGGTAAACAACACCTGTAACATTCACTTGGTTCTGGTGTTTGGATTGTGGAGCTCCGACCAGCAATCTGGGGAAGCATATCACAGAATTTGATATAATTTACTCAAACTTAATCAAATAATATATAATATGTTCACTCACAGGTTCTTTGTGGCCGGGTTCAGCTGCTGGTGGAAGGCAACAGAAAATCCAAACAGGCTTCCTGGATCTCCGTTTCTCTGCAGCACACTCCGGGTGTCCAGATTGAAAGCTGATACATAAAGAGTCTGGAGGTGCCAGAAACTCAACAGAATCACCGTGTGCCAGTGCTTTGCCATGATTGTGATTAAAACGTGTAATCTGCTCTTTCTCATGCGGTGACCGAGCTCTCTGAGAGCACAGAGGGAGTGTAAACCTCATAGAAAAGGGATTGGCCCTAGCAGGTGTTAACTGTAGACACAGACAGACAGGGTGTGGTGGCATGAAATTTATCTTCATATAACAAAGCTGCACTGTTCAGCTGTATGAGTTGATAACTGGAGTTAATATTAACCAACTTCTGCTTTGATGAAAATCAATTGTGAGACACACCCTCTGAGCAAAAGTCTTCTCTGCTGGCAGTGGGCCAATAGCTGAATATTTAAATAATTACATGAGGTCATGTTGTGGCTTTCACTGGCTCTTTTCTACTTTTTGTATTTACTTATGTACTAACATGCTCTGTGATTTATGAGAACTCATGACTTCTTGTTCAGAAACACCCAGCTATTTATCCCAGGCTGGTCTCATACACTGTAACTATACCTATGAAAAGTAATGCACTATAATTTGTGTATATCCCATGAAAATCAATTTGTGGGTAATTCACGTAAACGTGAACCAGGAAATATAAAGAGTGGCAAACGGAGGAGGTCGGGGTGTAAAAATACCGGACTTTTACCAAGGGGACAGCCGTTTGTGTCCACTGTTAAACCAGAAGTCAATGTTGATTTATTTGTCACGTAACGCCACCTCCAGAGTTATTTTAACTCGAATCATGATCTACTAAAACTAGGTGTTTTTATTGTCTAAACGTAACTAAGTAGTTTTGTTGCCCGATCTTTTCCTAAACCTAACGAGTCGTTTTATTGCCTTAACCTAAGGAAGATGTTTCCTGTGAAGATGGAAGTTTATTTTGAAAAGATTGTATGCATGACACGTGCTGTTGCTGGACATTGTATGAAAACGAACGAAAAAGGAGGAATAACTTTTTCGTAAGATATCATACATATAGATACTATCTATCTATCTATCTATCTATCTATCTATCTAGGAGCCTAATCAGGCACAAGGTGGACAGACCTTTAAGGTGGACCACCTACAAACTGATAGAAAACACGAATGTTACAGTAAAAAATTAACATTTTCACACATCATGAAATGTGACTTTTCACAGAAAAGCAGTACAGCTCATATTACAGTAGGCCTACAGGAAACTAAAGGTGCATTGTTTCACCAGGTGGCACCAGAGTGTCTGTTAATAGAAGACATGGTGGTCCAATATGTCAGGCCTACAGATCTGCAGGTGACTTGCCAATTACATGAATCATCATTACTATTTATTACTATCTATCATTATTCATCTGTTTTTTGTTGTAGTATTTGTAATAGCTGGACGTAGTCATTGTGACGTCACCCATTGGTTTGTGGACTGCTGTTTTGAAGCCTTGAGTTTGGCATTTAGGCTGTCGCCATCTTGGTTATTTGCAACCAGAAGTGACATGAGAGCGTGGATCAAAGTACAACCAAACACTGAATAGGCAACCAAAATGTTTCAATTAACTTTCATGAAGTGAAAACACACGGTAAAAGGGTTAAAGTTGTAAGATGAAAAACATGGACAACTCCCAGATCGAACAACGCCGTGGTAGCGACCTGTCAATCACAAGCCCCGCCCTAAAGCATCCCCTGCTTTATGGTCTATTGACTCTAAATGGGACCATAATTTACTAAATGAACATCATGCTGTATTGAAGAAGACTTGAAACTAGTGATTGAGACCATAAACTCATGTTTACAATGTTTACTGAGGTAATAAATCAAGAGAGAAGTAGGCTCATTTTCTCTTTCTATACAATCAGACTTCTTTTAACAACCAGAGGAGTCCCCCCCCTGCTGGCTGTTAGAAAGAATACAAGTTTAAGGCACTTCAGCATTGGCTTCACTTTTCAGACCCCAGAGTTGCCCTCTGGTTGTTGCTCTGGAATTTAAACATAAAAAGTTACTTCAAACATGAATTACTGTAGATTAGATTAGATACAGTGGCCAACACAACACATGGTATTTATAATGAAACTAAAGGATAAATGTGTTTAGTTTAGTTCAGTTTATACTTTCTGCTGCAACACATCGACTCTCTGTTCGACTTCCTGTCTCTCTGTAATGGATGATGAGAAACAAAGGACAACATGAACGGATATGACAGGATCGCATACCTGCTGTTTGATCTGCAGAGATTTTACAATCTAGTTAAAATAATGCAGTAACTTACATGAGATTCTTTGGTTGATGTTTTCACACACACACGCACACACGCACACACACACACACACACACACACTGAGACACAAATGATGATACATGGAAAATTCAGCAGCAGTGTGGTTGGGTGGGTGGGCAGAATGAGGTGTGAATCCACAGGGGCTGTTTTTTTTTCTGGTCTGCTTTAGTTTTAGTTTTAGGGCAGGGACCATCACTTTTAAAGCATTTATAAATAGCAGCTTGCAGGAACACACATACAAACACACAGACACACCTAGGCAGTGATACCACAGAGTGTTTCCACTGCAGCAGTTGAGGGTGTGAGTTTCCTTTTCTTTAGTTGGTGAGAAATTTGAGAGTACTTCTCAGTCACAGGTCATAACTCCCGTCCCCTCCATGTTAACAGATGGGACATGGATCAAACTAAAAAGTCAAAGTATACGTCAAATACATTTTTTTGATGTTTGTTCAAGGGTTAATTTTTCTGATAAACTTGTTTTTAATTAGTTATTTGATGCTATAAAAAGGGGGTGAGACGTCATGATTGACAGCTGTGATTGACAGCTGCTCTGAGTGAAGTAGTCACACAGCCGGGGGCTTTTGGGAATTGTACGAGAGAGGAGATGTAACTTTAACTTTCCATAACCGTCACTGGTCTGTGTAATAGAACATGTGTCAATTTGATGATAAATGTAGTGATAGTGATACTATGGTTAGTTGTTGTGTCTTTCTAGCCAAATCGCTACCATGGTGCTACCGTAGCAGGTGGCTCAATGTAAAATGTAAAACATATCATGAAACATTTTGTGATACTGACCTAAATATGAAATAAAGTTATTAAAATGATTTACAATTATAGGGACCTGCCATTTCTGGTGGCAGAGACAATGAACTGTGCTTCTCAGGATCCTTGAGAACCCAGCAAATAGCTGATGACCAGTGACCTCATGAACTCAGTAACATGATCCTTACCACTGGACTCAGCTCAGCTGCCATTGGCTACTGTAGCATTTCACACCTAGGTGTGAAATTCCCAGGACAAAACCAGAGGAATTCCTCTTTTCTCTTCCTCTTTTCTCTTCCTCTTTCTGCAACGCTCCAGTCCAGAAGCTGTAGAAGCAGCTCTGTTCTAATCAATGGCCTGTTAGGAAACAGCCATTTCACCACAAGGAACCAAAAGGCAGATGACGCGAGAGCCTGCCTTTGACCAACTAACTTCAAAGACAACATCTTTGATTTGGAACCACAACTTCAACACATGGAATTACAAACCCTGTTCTTCCATGGATCGGTAACGTACTGGGCTTACCTTAGCATTAGCAATAGCACATGGCTGAGCAAGACTGTCAACATTGATTTCTTATCTGTACCTGTATTAATGTGTTTAATGTTATTCATTGAGTTTGACTGTTGTGATATTAGTTGTAGTTATTTGTATTTGGGTATCTGGCTTCGCCACATCTGATGTGTTTAGTTTATGCTTCACATAGACATGGTCTTGCATGCAAACTAGCCATCTTTTCTAACCCACTGCATTATCTGACACACATTAAGATCACATACAGAAACCGTGAATTAGTTAAACATAAACATACAGCTTCAGATAATCTTAACCCCACATCACCCCCCTCTCTGTTCTTCCTGAGCACATGTGTTCCGAAGAACAAAGAGGTCATGTGATGACATGCTGGCGGCCATCTTTGATTCCGCCATCTTTGTAGTTTTACAGTGCTCGCCCCTTCTGTATGTAGGCAGACATCTTGAGACAAGAAGCCATCTTGTTTCTCTCCCTCTCTCTCTCTCTCTCTCTCTCTCTCACACACACACACACAAACACACACATGCTCACACACTTTGTTTGGTTTGTTTAGTTTAGTTATTTAGTTAGATTAATGTTGTGTTTTAAACCTTTATTATCTTGTAAATAAATGATTGTGGAATATACATGCTGGTCTCTTTAATGTTGCACAAGAGTGAATAATGCCAACCTCTGCTATGTCAAGAACTCCGATATCCTTCAACCTTTACTATCTATTTCTATATTCTATTATTATTTATTAATTAATTTGCTAATAACCAAAACCTGTTACAGCCAAATCCCTACACAATCTACTATTTAAAAACAATTGTGGTTGATGTTTTTAGACATTGATTGAACTAAACGAGTGCACATCCAGGAAGGCAGAACCCAAAACAACACATTTCAACCGTTTTTGCTAAATTTAGCCTGCGGAGGCTTCTTGTATCCTGGCTACATATCCTGTAACTCATGTACATTCTGAGTAAACACGCCTGGTGGTCTGTCAAAGCAGAGAAATGGCCAGCCACAGTATACATCTCACAGCTCAGCTGCTGCATGTGGCTTTGCTTGTTGTTTCACAGGCATTGACGTGCAAACAGGCCGACCACAGTGCTGCAAAATCGAAAAAAGTAAAAGAACTGTGTGAATTCAAACAATCTATTTTTGAGTGGCTACATGGGAAATATCTATTGTTAGCATTTCAGAAACTATTTCCGAGGCTCTTTTGTTTCCATCCAAAAAAAAAGCTCTTTGCAGTATTCTAATCACGCACCCATAGTATAGTAAGCCTCTAATATCGAATGTGCAAGAATGAATTAGTCACATTTGACCCAATGACTCTCACACAAGGAAGAACAGGATAAAAAAAAGCCAGGTTTTACATTTTGTGCTGTTGTGACAAAATAATGTGCATTTATTTTACACTAATTAAAATATCTTTTAACTGCACTGTGCTGTTGTTTACTTTCCCTTTGTGCACTTATGGCAAAACACATGCTATCTAAAATACCACAATTTACCACAGTTTGTATAATGTATCTGTAAATGGGAAAAGTATGGGGTATACCAACCCGATATCACGCCAAAGTGTGTAACAGACGTCCACCAGAGGATAGCGTGTTAGTGTCACGTTTTGCCTTGCTGAGGCATGAATATTACACGCAGGGGGCAACAAAAACACTCACTTAGGTTTAGGAAAAACGTGATGGTTGGCCTTAAAATAAGTTAGTAATACGTACGGAAACAATGCAACTTTGGTACGGAAAACATGTCCAAATGTCTCTAACGTAAATTACAAAACAAAACTCTCTTGAAAGTCCTGTGTTTGTTGGACCATCCATCTCCTCTCCTGCCTGCAACAAGCAGTTTTTCCCCACTTTTTATTCTACGTCACTAGCTCAATATTTACGCGGCTGCATTTACATTGCGGGCAGTATAGATCGGTCGTTCTTGCAGGCTTTTGCCTCATGCATTATTGTGTCATTCATGTGACTTTTTGTGCGACCAGGCTGGGTATACTGGGCTACTGGTTCACAATAAGCAAGCTCAGTTACACATTTCACACAACTGACAGCATATTGAAAGTTGTGCCTCATACAGCCATCAATGCTTTATGTTTATCTACATGATAAGTGTAATTTAAAGTTACAGATCTTACATTGAAGATTAAAAATCATTATAAGATAAGATAAGATGAACCTTTATTAATCCCTGGAGGGAAATTCAGAGCAAAGACAGATTTAAGTAAGTCACTTCAACTCCACTTATGCAATACGCAGGCAGAGTCTCGCATGTCTCTTAGTTCCTGAGATGAGAAAATGACATATCTTCTCTGATGTGGTAAAGCCCACCAACAGACGCACATTCAGTGAGCTTTTATCATCAAAAACACAATGTTGGCTACCTGATGTGCTTTTAGGTGTGAAGAGAAACTAGTATCACAGGTGTCTGTGTTCACTTGCTTGCTCTCTATTTCAAAAGGAAGTCTCAACACAAACATCATTTTAACTGTATTTACTGTCCTCTGGGGGAAATGTGAAGGGGAACAACTCAAACATGAAGCGTCTGAGTTGTTAAAAAAAATCTTAAATATTATAGAAAGAATATCTGTAGCATAGTCCCCAGCACAGTAGTCATTTTAGTTACTATAATTATGAGGATATTGACAAATTTAATCAAATTCAATCAAGATAATGGTTTACAACAGTTTCAAAGTCTGAGACTGTGGGCCTCCCCTCAGACAAATCCTGGAAAAACAACTACTTGCTATATAAAGATAAAGTCGATTAATGTCTGAGCAGAGAATGAAGTCGTTCTCCCTCTGTGTGTGTTGTAATCCGAGTTTCTCTATGTTTTGTTCACATTGCCGGGCCAGCCATTCTCATCCCAAGTCGTCACATACTGATGCTTTGTCAGGACCCCATGACGACACTTTCTAACGCACTGGGTAGCCCAGTGCTTCAAATTATGACGCTCCACTACAGTTACAGTGAACACGCGGTGAATACAAACACAGTAAACACATTAAAAACACTTCTTTAGATTTAGGCAAAACATCCACTTAGTTAGGCTTAGGAAAAAAACATCATGGTTTGGCTTAAACTTTCTACATTTATAAAGTGAAAGTGAAACTTAATGTGAACACAAAGACAAAGGGCCCTGTGTTTGTCGTCCTATTGTGTGTTTTTTTTCGCTCTTAAAAAACGACCTCACCACACTCCCTGACCACTTTCTCTTAGCGGTTAATATTGACACGGATGCATTTACATTAGTAGTTGCTTCAAAGCTGGTGGGAAGGGTGCCAGAGCAGGGGCTAACACTTTTAAAGCATTTATAAATAGCAGCTTGCAGGAACACACACAGAAACACACACACACACTCACACATACAGACACACCTGGGCAGTGATACCACAGAGTGTTTCCACTGCAGCAGTTGGGGGTGTGAGTTTCTTCTTCTTTAGTTGTTGAGAAATGTGAGCGTACTTCTCAGTCACAGGTCATAACTCCCGCCCCCTCCATGTCAGCGGATGGGACATGGATCAAACTAAAAAGTCAAAGTACACGTCAAATACATTTTTCCCAAAGATGGTTTCTGTCATATCAGGTAGGTCTCATCATACTGATGTTTGTTCAAAGGTTAATTTTTCTGATAGATTTGTTTTTAATTAGTTATTTGATGCTATAAAAAGGTCATGAGGATGTCATGATTGACAGCTGTGATTGACAGCTGCTCTGAGAGAAGTAGTCTCACAGCTGGAGGCTCGGAAATTGTACGAGAGAGGAGATATTACTTTAACTTTCCATAACCATCACCGGTCTGTGTAATAGAACATTACAGAATTTGATCATAAATGTAGTTATAGAGATATTATGGTTAGTTGTTGTGTCTTTCTAGCCAAACCGCTACCGTGGTGCGCACTGGGTAGCCCATTGCTTCAAATTATGACACTCCACTACAGTTACAGTGAACACGTGGTGAATTTAACCAAAAACACTTCTTTAGTGAAATGATTATGAGTATTTTACATATCATGTCTTTGATTCCTTCCTCGACCAGATATATTTCTTAGTTGACCAACACTTGTACAATTTTGTCGACTAATCTAGTTTCTCCACAAAGAATCACACAAAAGCAACACTTATGTTTACAAGAGATGTGCTCATAAGTTTCTTGGAAATAAATCATTCAGCATGAAAAAAAACTCTTTACTCTGATACTACTCTATGACTTTGTAGGAATAAGTAATTATTGTTATGCACTACAAGATGAATACAAGCAGATATCTCTGGAGTCTGCAAGTCCAGGCTATTTGTCTTTTGTCTAGTTATATCTCAGTTCTGTTCTTGATTAAGTTGAGTAAGTTGTAAATCATATTAAAGTCATCCCTGTGTGCTTATAGCGTCACAAATTAGACATTGTAGAGAAACTAAAACAGTTTTAAAATAGTTTATGTATTTATGTATGATTGTATCATATAACACAGTTTTTCAGTCATGATTATGTTGCTTTAGAATCATTAGCTACTGTATCTGTGAGAAAACAAAAGAAAATGTGTGCGACTTGGATTCACTGAATATGGGTCATTGGCTGACCAAATTTAACAGGAAGTACATTTACTATGTTTCAGCCAATCAGTATGAATTTCACTTTGAAAACCTTGAACTTCTCGTGACTAAATCTTCCATTTGAGTGGGAAGGCATCAGTTGCGCAAAGGAAGGTCTCTGTACAACAATGATCGGAAGACTGGCTGCTTTGATACTTCTAAGTACAGTGTGTGAGTGCAACTTTGCTTTTCTACTTTAAAATGAGTTCTACTGTAAAGTTTGTTTTGTGTAAAAATATGACAAAACAGATTAGGTATTTTTGTTTTTTACATATGTATATGTATTTGTATTGAATTATGGGTATTATTTGTATTTAATTGTCTTTTGTTACACTTTGTTCACAGTTTTTGTCCTGTTTTTTAGACTGTTTTTGTCTCTTTTCTTCAGCCCTGATTCATACTGAAGAGGTCCCTCAACAGATCTCTTTGACTGTGCTTGAACTTGGTGATAATTTTACTCTGACGTGTACATTCGTTGAAAATGAAGCCGGGTTGTTTTACTGGTATAAACTGAAGCCTGGATATATGATCCAAACAGTTGCAGCAGGAACTTTTAACACAGTAACACTTAAAGGACAATTCGTCAACTCAAGATTCAAAATCAAAAACGTGAACTCTCAGTATGTTCTTGACATCAGTAATGTCAGCAAAGACGATGAAGCAACATACTTCTGTCAAGCAGGATCGGCATACATGATGGAATTTGTTAACGGCACACTTTTGGCTGTAAATGGTAAAGTATGTTTCATTTCAGTGTTTTTTTTTGCTGCTTTGTCAACACCAAACAATCCATTATATCATATATATTAACTGCCTTTTTGTGAATCACACAGATCATGAAAATCTGCAGAAATCTTTCTACGTGAAACAAAGTCCGGAGACTGAGTTGGTCCAGCCGGGCGAGTCAGTGACTCTCCAGTGTTCACTTCTCTCCAAGAACAAAGAAAACGCAGATCAGTGTCCAGGTAAACAGGATGTGTACTGGTTCAGATCTGGATCTGGAGAGTCTCAATCTGGCATCATTTACGCTCACAGTGATGAAGAAGAGGAAAGAAGTTGTGTCTACAGTCTGTCCAAAACGATACAGAACTCCTCTGATACTGGGACTTACTACTGCGCTGTGGTCACATGTGGAGAGATCCTGTTTGGCGAAGGAACTAAAGTGGAAACAAGTACGTTGTTTAAATCATAATGCATCTCTATTGATTATTATTCTGTTGCTATCTAAGTGCAGTGTTGAAAGGGAAAGAGAAACAAAAAAACATTCTCCTGCCTTTGTCTTTTTTCTTGTAATTACTGGATAGTTTTATCTCGTCAGGCCTCTAAAAATGATTCAGGTTAGATCAGCTCGAAGTGCTCACAGTTAGAAACACTGTCTGCAATCTTCGCTGAGGGGCGGTGAGTTGACTTTTGTGTTTCAAAGGGTCGCAAACCACGAAGGTTAGAAACCACTGAATTAGTTCAAGCTATATACAGGCCACTTGCGGTGGACACTTACGTAATGCGTCTGTAGTGCAGTCCTTTCATGGGACATGAGGCTTGGTTGTTTCCGCTACTCTTCCTCTCTGTTATTTCTGTGTGTGTATTTTTTCTCCATTTCCTGTGGTATTCTTTGTCCCATCGAGGCCTCTCTGCCGCTCTCTAGTGCACTTTATATGATCATTTTTGTTGTGACTATGTGTCAGTGAGGTGTTGATAACGGGAGCACCTGCAATGTAAACTGCTGCCTAAACAAGACTCGGTCAAAACCTGAGTACATGTCTGGACCGAGTATGGTCAGTCTGTGAATTTGTGGCTAATTTGTTAAACAAATAGTCAGTTGTCATGTCTATAGTGTTAAATCCAGCGGGAAAGCCTTGCGTTTGTTGGATCCATCCACCGCCCCTCCAGTCCGCCTGGTGTGTGTTTCTTTTTGCTCTTTAATCTATGTCACCCCGGCGTACTTTCTATGAGCGTTTACTGTTGCCACAGATGGATTTACATTATATTTAATGGAACGCCCGATGCCTTTCATACCGGTGCTCAAGGGTGCCCTATGCAGCGGTAACACACGGTGACGGCCGTGACAAAGCCTCTGTATTTAATAGGCTGGTTTGTCGCTCTTTATACTTCCTGGTTCACGATTACGTGGATTACATCCAAATTGATTTTGTGGGATATATATGAATTATAGTGCATTATTTTTCGCAGGTATAGCTACGAACGGTGTATGAGATCAGCCTGTTTGTCTCCACCTCTGTGGTAACTTTTTCTTGAACATCCTGAAATTACAACGGCCTTACTTTTTTTGTGTGAGTGGGCCGTCTAACATGGCAATGTGGGTTAAACTAAACATAAGTGTTCTCGTGTGAGAATATTGATTCAGTTTATTTATTTATGTTCAATACTTTTTCATTCCTTTTTTTTTTAAACTAGTTTGGTGGAAAAGAAGAGTACATGCAGGTTAATTGTGTTAGTTTGGTTTTACATCCCGAACTCTGTGGAGGTCAAACTGAAATGTTTTGCTTAAAATAACATAAAACATTTATAGAAAACCACATAATCGAAATAAAAACAGAAACTAAACAAGACTACAAGTCTACAGACGGGCTAGCAGCTCTGTGAGGCTGTACTAAGGCGATGTGATACTTTGAGCTAAATGCCATCATACTCACAATGGCAAAGCTAGCATGCTCATGTTTAGCAAAGATAATGTTGACCATGTTCACCATTTTAGTTTAGCATTATAGCATGCTAACATTTGCTGGTTAGTATTTAATTTTGGGACAAATTCAAATTTTAATCCGACCCTGTCAACCCTTATTAATGGACGACTCTCTACCTCCTCCACCACAGCCCTCCACACATGGTTCCCCAACACGTTCTCATCTTAGTTAGTTAGTTCATAGTCAGTTATGTAGATGTAGACAACTATTGTTAGTTATTAACCATGTAAAAGCAATTCTATTTTAGTTAACAGTTAATTAAGTGACACTTTGGGATTTTTTTCTCCTTCCAGGACAAGAAGTGTGCACATCGCTCATTGTGCTTGGGACGCTGCTGGCCTGCTGTGTGATCGTGATTGTTGCTCTAATTATCTTCAGAAATCGAAAGCCAGTTTGTGAACATTGCAAAGGTAGGTCCATCGTGTGTGCATGGATTATTTGATCCAAATCAGGTGCCAACACTGTCTCCCCTTTACAGACATGCCCACTTTATGATAATCACATGCAGTTTGGGGCAAGTCATAGTCAAGTCAGCACACTGACACACTGACAGCTGTTGTTGCCTGTTGGGCTGCAGTTTGCCATGTTATGATTTGAGCATATTTTTTTATGCTAAATGCAGTACCTGGGAGACAATATTTGTCATTGTTTTGTGTTGTAAAATGATTTCCAATAATAAATATATACATCCATTTGCATAAAGCAGCATATTTGCCCACTCCCATGTTGATACGAGTATTAAATACTTGACAAATCTCCCTTTAAGGTACATTTTCAACATATA
>CAKAOH010027163.1:0-28214 GCA_916701665.1 Sebastiscus tertius | reverse complement strand
CTAACGTTAGGATGATAACATGCTCACAATAACAATGCTAACATGCTGATGTTTAGCAGCTATAGACATTATATGATTTTTAGGGAGGATGCCATCCCCCTTCTTAGCAAAATGACCAAAATGCATGCTCCTTGTTAACAAAATCTAATCACTTCATAGTCAAAGTGGACGTTTGTGCAAATTTGAAGAAATTCCCACAAGACGTTCCTGAGATATCGCGTTCATAAGAATGGACCGGACGGACGTACAGATGGACAACCCGAAAACATAATGCCTCCAGCCACGGATATCGCCAGCGTGGAAACATAAAAATACAAAACCAAAAGAGTCCTCCGTGGAGTGGTTCGCTAGTTGCAGGTGAACGAAACAAACTGGAATCTGTCCGCCACGTTAAACATGAACAATCGCCAACATGGTGTGTCTGAAATCACTTCCTATTTACTATGTGTGCTTTATATTTATTGTTTGCCATTTTTGATTGTTACTTATATTTATCCACTGTACAGTACCCACAGAAACGTCCACAATGGAACAAATAAAGTAGCGTCAATGGATTGTACACTTCTTCCTGCTAACAATACCACAATGCAATTTGCTCAGTATTGGACACTTTAATTATGACCTGATTATGTATGGCGTTAGAGGAAAAGTCAGAGGATCACCAAAGTCATTAGGATACATTGTCTGAGTACCATGTATATGTGAACCGAATTTTGTGCCAATTAATTTAATGGATGTTGAGATAATTCACTCTGGACCAAAGTGGTGGGCAGACCAACAGGCCGACATTAGCCAGCCATTAGCCTGGCTAAATCTAATCTACAATTATCTCATATCTTACCCCACTTATGACACTTAGATTGCAAGTGTCATTATCAATCTAACTAATGACTGCTGATAAATTTAAGCTCAGTGTAAAATATTCAACTAACTTTTTTGATAAAAGAACAACTCCTGTTAGTGGTGCAGGTGATCTTCCTTCACTAAATCTACACTGTGGCTTCTGAGCGCTGCTAACTGCTCCACAGCCTCCTCAGGATGTTATCGTTGGAGCGGCGTCTCTGCGCATACTGTAAAATCCACAGGGTGTTTCCTAGCATGGTTTTGTAGTTTTTGCGTCATCCTGGCCCAGATAAACAACGATTCCTAGCAGAGGAACACGCTAATAGAAACAGGATGGGGACTCACAACAATGGGAAGCTGGGAAATGAGGCCTGTACAAACACAGCGACACAACATTTGATTTGGGTTGGGTTTCCCAAACTTCCGGTCTGGGGTTTTATGTGTTTCCAAGGAGAGGAGAGAAGAGGAGAGGAGATGAAAAAGAAGGAGGGCTATGATAAAGGAGGGACAGGAAGGAGAATAACGAAGTAGGATGAAAGGAGGACAAAGAAAGAAAATGAAATTAAAGCACAACAACTGAAAGGAAGTACTGTGGAGGGAACGAGAAGACAGGAAATTAAAGCAGGCGATGGACAGGTGGACCGGCTTACAGTGATGAAATGACACAGATGGAGGGATGGACGGAGAGAAAGGAGGTAAGAAGGGATGAGAAAAAGACGAAGAAAGGAGGGAGGTGCTGCTGTGACTTCGGCCAGCTCTGCCTTAATATTTACTGATGTCTAAACAGACGCTCAGCCTCCATCTGGGATCCCACAGTTTAATTTACACAAACCTATTTGCATCTGCGCTCCTACAAGCTCAGATTGTTCTGAACGCAGCATCAGTCTTTATATAAATACAGCATTGCTGCACGGCGAAGCACGAGCCATAAAAGGTTTGCAAAAACAGACTCGTGAATTAAATGACGTGTTGCTTAAAGCATCTAAAAGCCCAACTGACGGCGTAGAATATGACCTCATTTACAAGGAGAAGCTATTGTAATATCAATATTTGGGTAGTAAAAAAACAATCTTGAACATTGGATTGTCTGAATCCACAAAAAAAGATGTTTCTATCATGAAAAAGAAGATGCTGTTATAGCAAAACAGCCTCATAGATCATTAAACAATGCGGTAAATCCATTAAGCCCCAATTGTTTTCTCACTTTCTAATAAGTCATTAATTCTGCAGATATAAATAACAACAAAGTCATAGATGAAATGTAATGAATTTCTCACTTTATAAGCCATCAGGTCTGAAACTACAGGTGTTAGTAAGTCATTATTAAAGGGTTCTTCCACTATAATATTCAAGTTCAACAACAGGAAGTCAGAGGATCGGTATTTATTTGACCTTGGCTTGGAAAAGTGCTTCTGTCAGAGATGTTTTTTTAATGCAGAAATCATTATTGGTAAAATTGGCACGCATTCTTCCAGTTTGAACGTTTGTGAGGGATTTGAGAAAATGGGAATATCCTTATTTCTTGGAATGGCAAGATCATGAATTCCAGCAGGAGCTGATAAGCTGTTTAGAAATGGACGTTGCCAGAAGATTTAAATGTTCAGATGAAGGCTGTGATATGTATAAATAATAAAAAATAAATATTAAACTATAGCAACCAAGAAAGTGGTCTAAAAGGAAGTAAAATTGCATAGTTTTAGGTAAAAATCTTAACATTTTCTTGACGTATTGTCTTATAATGATGAGTTTCATCTTCTGTTTACCGATTAGGAGGGGACTCCATTTAATATTTGTCACTGTCCATTGACAGGCGTTGTGAATTAAAGCGTTTGTAGCCCTGGAGCCTCAAGTAATATTACTGGAAGGGGGCTTCCTGGTAAATAAAAAGAGCTATCTATAAAGACAAAGCTAATGTTATACTGAGGGAGTTCCCCCAACCCAAAAGCTGTTCTTATTAATGACTTATTCCTGAGCTAATGCATTAATAAATGATTTATTGTTGTTAATAAAGACGGTTAACATATAAAAAACGATGCCTTAATAGACAGGGTTACTAACAAGGGTTGCCTTGAAGTCAAAAGCTCAATGTCTCAAACAGATATATATTTTCAAACAATGTAGATCTCCTTTTCCCTCCGAGCTCGTCGTATCTTGTGTAAAAAAAACTATTTTTTTTCTGTTGAATCCAACAAGCCCACTGAATCAGTGCTGTGCTGCGAGATAACAAGGCTCCACGCGTCTCACGGCAGAACATTTCAGTAATGACTTTGCATTTATCCTCTGTGTTCCCTGCATGAAAACAGTCTTCCAGCTGTGAGCTAAAAGACTAAAAACTGTGTTTTGGTGTTTGGCCTGAAATGTTTCTGACTGACGCGGGTGGTGCTGACTGCACTCTGTTCAAAGGAGCTCTTGTTTCATGTTCTGTGACAGTGAAGTCAGCTTCTTCCTTATACAACATGAGATATTTCACTCCAGATAAAAAAAAAGCTGCATGCATGAAAACATTTGTGCGTTGTGTACGAATACAGAATCTGAGCAGCTTGTTCATCCGACACAAACGAGTTCATGGGAATACAAACTGACTGGACCTACAAACACTGACAGTAACCGTTTATTATATAACTCATCAATACCGTTTGTGTTCTGTTAGCTGCGCTAAGAGTTAGTGGGTCACTGAGCACAACAGTGAGAGGCAGCTCTGAGGAAAAACTGAATAAACTGATCGGTTAAAAATAGTTCCCTGGCCGGCCTTGATGCTTTTTTGTGTCAAGGCGTTATGTAATTTTTCTCAATGAGAATTCTGGTTCAACTCTGCGTCTGTAGATTTCATAGAGCCACATTTAAGACTTTTCAAAAGACCTTTTGATGCCTTGAATTTAACACATTTTTAACTCCCTACATGCAGTAAATAGATCTCAGTTGATAGGAAGCTCAAGCAAATGGGCATTTATGATTTACTAAATATGTTTTTGTATTTGCAGCTGTTTTGCGTGTCCTATGTTAAAACATGTTCATTGTACAAAACAGTATGCCGCACACATATACCTAAATATTACAGTACGGAGGCAGAGTCCGGGGACGATTAGCTTAGCTTAGCATAAAGACTGGAAACAGGGGGAAACAGCTAGCCTGGCTCTCTCCAAAATCCATATAAAAACTGAATGTAAAAACGTCAATTTGTGCGTTTAGGGGGAGTTATATGTCGGAGGTATTTCTGTGCTGAGTGTCTCTAGCTATAGCGTTGGTTGCCTGGCAACCTCACTGTGACAACAATACTCAAGACAGTCGCTGCCCGGCTGCTGTTGTTCCACCAGATATAGTTGTAATACATTTGATAATCAATACATTTTTAATTGGGCAAAAATGCCAAACACTTGCCTCTCATATATGAGGATTTGAGATTGGGATCATTTTTATTGCCTCCGCACATGGCGACAGCTGAGCCAGTGGCTCGCAGCTAACGGTGCTAACAGTGAAAACAACGGCAACTGTACAGACAGAGCTAACAGTGTTAACCTGGAGGGGAACAGGAAGGTAGGTGCTATGCTTCCATAACAGCCCCGCCGGTCGGGACGGCGTTATCAGCTGTAACCGCCGTGTGAGAGCAGTGCAGAGCGGCGGTCGTGAGCTAGCCATTGGGACACGCTAACATACACTAAAAGGCGCGCATGGCCGGCCAAAGCTGAACAAAGCTCAGGTTACAACACACACAGAGGGAGAGTGACTTCATTCTCTGCTCAGGTGGACATTACTCCTCTATATCTTTACATAGCAAATAGTTGTTTGCTGCTATATTAATGCTCTGGATATCGTATAGAGAACCTTTAAGAAAACCTTTGTACATAGAAAATATTAGGACACCTACTGCTGTATTGACCACATTTCTATACTCGTGGAAGCTTGAAATTGAGCATAAAGGTGAACAAACTCAACAACACAGAAGGTCAGTAGAACATGACATTACATGAAACATTACGTAGAGTCCAGGACTGGCTGAGCACAACAAATAAACTCACATTGCCCTTGAGCAGGTCACTGAACCTGTAAGTGCTCTGTTGGAGGTTTTCAGCGTCTAGCAGCAGCAGCTGCTGCAGCAGCTACAGGCTGGGCACAATCTGTGCCACTGTGTAAAAGGTAAATTTACTGAGACGAGCCAATTTAAAAAACATTCCCTGAAACGTTTTTCTGCAGGTGGAAGGTGTTCATCATCACAGACATAATGTATCTGGTGCGAGGGACCAAGCCGAACCAAATAATATGTCATCAAAAGCAGGGTGTCAGTGTTTTACTGCATTATACAGTTATTTCTTGAAAGAGCCAGTAATATTATAAAAGTGATTCTATTGTTATTCTCCTGTCAGATGTCATCATGCACTCTGTTTTTTTTTTTTTATGGCTGACTATTTTGGGACATAAAACCACTTCATAGTGAACGAAGGGTGTGTGACATTTCTTTCATTTGAATGTCACAATGTCGCAGAAAACCTCTCTACACTGATCTCAGTATTTTTTCTTTCCTGTGCTTGAACAGGGCTTGCCCGTCAATTTCATGCAGCTGTCCCTGTGTGTGTGTCAAGCACACTGTACCAGGAGCTCTCAAACAATATTATGTAATTTCACACCAAACAAAAGAGAGAAACAAACCTCGACGACAGTGTGAGTTTCACTATCCTTAGAGCTGTTACTTGGAATGCAATACTGTGATTAAAATAAAACCCAAAGACTGACCCACAGTTTAATCTGCCAAATACTGCATGGAAAGTGTCCTACCATGGAGTGACCCAGGACGAAGATGGGCAGGTCTGGGTGGCGGGATTTCATCAGGTCGACGTGCTGCAGGGAGTCTCTGATGTAAATCTGGAAGTCTTTGATGTTCATCCTTTCCCCTTCGCTCTGACCGTGGCCAACTGTGCAGGGAAAGAAGGCCAGACTGGTGTGAGGAAATTGGTACCGCTACAAGATATTTTATGATTTTAAAGACTTTTTTAATACCTCCAAAAGAGGGCCAACACTTCAGAGTTAAAATGAGAATCACAGCCACCTACTTAGCAGGCTATTAAACAGAACATTTGAAGAGTTGAAATGGTCAGATACAGAATAAAAAAGACAACATGAAGATTAAACAGAAAAGCAGACACAATTTAATACCTTACTTCTTATAATTGCATTAGGCAGACATTTTTAGATCTTGGTTTGGATTGGCTGAAACTAGGAATGTAAAAATAGGAATATAAGAGAAGGATGAGACACTTTCTCAGAAAAGCTTTTCTAAAGTTGAACTCCAGATGGATTTAAAAACCTTTTTATCTTGTATTACTGTATTACACAGAACACTGATATACTCTGCTTTGAGGACATTCTCTCCCAGTGGTGCTGATTTCCAAACATGTGACAAAATTATCCATCTTTTACAACCTTAAAGTGGCAGTAGTCAGTATATTTTTGGCATCATTGGGCAAAAATCCCATAATAACCTTTCAGCATATTGTAATTCAAGTGTTCTGAGAGATAAATAGACTTCTGCACCTCCTCATGGCTCTGTTTTCAAGCTTTAGAAAATCTAGCCTGTGACGAGAGACTTTGACCAATCACAGGTCATTTCAGAGAGAGCGAGCGTTCATGTGACCAGAACTTGGCGTTCCTTCACCAGATTTCACAATGCTGGCGGCGTCTTTGTCAAACTTTCTAATTTTACAGCTAAACCGTGCACTACAAGATGATTCTGAAAACATTTGAGGAGAGAAATAAGCATTAACGTAACATAATATTGATTCATATTTGATCAGCGCTGCCTAGTTGGACCGTTTGGTTAATCGACAATGAAAATAATTGTTCGCTCGTGCCTCCTCAGAGATCCCTCCTTGCTCCTCAGAGCAGAGACGAGAGCATCTGAAGGGCCTTCATGATGAACGAACCAGAACGACTTCTGGGTCAAGCAAGGCGCGAAAAAAAATAAAATAAAGATAATTGTCATGCACCCCTGGATTATGGTGAGAGGAAGAAGAGTGGGATGGAGGACAGAAAAAATGGGGCAGTAAGAGAACAGGACGACAGGAGGAAGAAGGAGAAGAAGAGGAAGTGAAAAGAAGTCGAGAGAAAATGGAGGTAAGGCGGGAGAGGAGGAAGAGGAGGAGGAGGAGGAGGGGTGAGAGGACGAGAGGAGACAAAGACAGAGGAGAGAGAAATTTGACTGACAGATGGAGGAAATAAATATGAATATGTATGTGTGTATGCATACATAGATTGTGTGTGTCTCCTCCTCGAGCTTTCTGCAGCGGCGGTTGAGAGGTGAGATGGCAGGTTGCCATGGCGACCATTGAACCAATAACACCACCGAGCTCCTAAAGATTCACAACATGTGCAACTCACACCTTCTCGCTTCTCGCTCTGTAATCTGAAGTGTGTTTGTGTGTATTTATAATATACTGTGTATGTGCGCCGTTTATTCGAGGATGTCTTCACGCTATATGTGTTTTTTTTCCTCGTCAATACCGAAAAGATCATCGCAGCGTGGAAATCAATGTCCAATCATGGCAGCAGCGAGTGATGGAGCACTGCAAACTTCCGATCGATGCACGCTACATCTCCTCCCACGTCAGATCAATGACCTCACACTCTACTGAATCCACGGTTTGTGTTATGACACACAAATATTCACACATGAGCACACTTCAGACAACTGACACGCAGATGTATAAACACTGCAGACTGCAGATCCACCGCCGTACGACTGGAAGAGCTGCAACATGCAACGACAGTCCTGATGTGAATATGAATTTTCTTGGTAATGAGTTAATTGCATTTCAGAGTTGATTATAATATATAAAAGCCAGCCCAGTTGACTCATCTCATCTGCAGCAGGATTAAGATCAATTGTGCGTGCTAATTACATTAGGAAAAGGTGCACTGTTGATTTTACTGGAGACACAACCGGAGCAACAGTCATCATAATTGTCACGGTTTATGAAAGCAGGTTTGGGGTCAAGTGGCCAGTGGAAATGAAGAGCAGGAGCTTGACAGGGGAGGAGCAGGGCAGATAGGCAAAACTGAGGTAGGAGTCAGCGAAGGCAGGACCGCTCCGGTGTGCGGTGGCGAAGGCGGAATCTCTCCACAGGTTGAGCAGGAGGCTGGCGGCGGAGGTGGGATGCCTCCGGAGGTCAAGCATGAGGCCGATGGCAAGGAGGGACCACTCTGAAGGACGGCCACAGAGGCGGGACCCTTCTGGAGGATGACCGCAGAGACGGAACGCCACTAGAAGATGGCCACGGAGGCTTGAGGCCAGGGAGGGCAGCGTCCAAACAGGAACTTGAGCTTGGGGCTGCAGCGGCCGAACAGGAACACGGGGGAGCAGGTGTCGGCCAGACCGCCGACTGGGCAACAAATACGCTTCCCGATAATGACCTCTCAGGGAAGCTACTCTAATCTTTGCACAGACTGATGAATTCAGAAACTTTGCAAGCGCTGATCTAATTAACTGTCACAGTTCCATTATTTTCCTGCAGTGTAATGAGAGGACCAACATGATCTGAGCATCCACCAAACAGCTCTAGGCTGGTCCTGTCTGCTGTTATCTGTGCCTCTCACAAACAATTCATTATGAATATTTCAAAGCTGCTGGATAATAAATTATCAGTGCTGGAGTTTGTTTTTTTATACACTTCAAGTGATATGCGTCCATTTCTGCATCCACATCCACATTCCTATTAAAGCCAAAATGTTTCATGTGTGACAGCTTTAAGGAATTTCGCTGTTGAATTCTTGATTTAGTTAACCGGCCACCGTGCCATATTTGGAGGTTGTTCTCTGGTAAATAGCTGCAGTGTGTGACAGATGGAACAAACCTCCAGTCTGTGCAGGCCGTGAATGAAAAAGACCTAAAAAGTCCTATAATTAGAAGGGAATACATGAGAGACAGAAGAAAGTGTGACAGAGGAAGAATAAGTGGAAGATCTCAACTGCTGAACTCTATCAGAGGGCTGCCCGAGGCGGTGTGTGTGTGTGTGTGTGTGAGTGTGAGAGATAGATAGATAGATGGAAAACTGGTGTCTACAGGGACTTGTTCCAGTTCAGTATTTTCCATTTAACAGTGTGACATTTTACTGCGAGTCATTGAACAAACTGCTCCTGTGTGAGCAGCCTCAGTCTTCCTCATCATTCACTCTCTTTCTTATCATCCCTGCCAGCTCTTCATTGAGATATCTACCTCTGTAAATATTTCTACATTTACAGCTGGGACTTTATTTCTTTCTCTTATCACCCTCTCTCTCTCTCTCTCTCTCTCTCTCTCTCCTGTTTGTCAGTAGATGAGTTTACTGAACACACATGCTGCTCTTCTTGCAGCGAGTCACATGAGTTCACACATTAATGCTGTATTTAAGACCAGTAACACCACACCATCTTGCCTAAGAGCACCTTGGTGGGGGAATGTATCAGAAAAGAGATTGCCATTACCTAATTACTATTTACTATCAAGCTACAGTAACACATTGTTTCATGCATCATTGGGCAAAAATTCCATAATAACCTTTCAGCATATTGTAATTCAAGTGTTCTGAGAGAAAACTAGACTTCTGCACCTCCTCATGGCTCTGTTTTCAGGCTTTAAACAATCTAGCCCCTGACGGGAGACTTTCAGAGAGAGAGCGTTCCTATTGGCTGTGCTCCGGCTGGTGGGCGGTGCTTGGTATTTCTTCAGCTGATCTCAACATGGCTGCCGGGTCACAAACGTTCTCATTTTACAGCTTAACAGTACACTACAAGATGTTTCTTAAAACATCTGAGGAGAGAAATAGGCATTACAGTAACAGAATATTGATTCATATGTGATAAGCGCCGCCTAGTTTGACCGTTTGATCTGAGTTTGCGAGTGATTGACAGCTGCTCAGAGACGGCAGCGCTCCAGCTCGGCTCTGATTGGTTGTTTTCCTCCGGTCTATGGAATTTTGCAGATGCTTTTAGCAGCACTGGAGGATACAGAGGCACTGTGAAATTTAATGATTTTTTCCAGATTACCTGTCTCATGCACTACTTTTTTTTTAAATTTGCTCCATTTCTACCCACTGCAGCTTTAAAGGAACAGTGTGTAGCATTCAGGGGGATCTATTGGCAGACACTAAATATAATATTATATAGTATGTTTTCATTAGTGTGTAATCACTTGATAGTTTCACTTAAACCTGAATAGAACCAGAAGTTTCATTCACACTTCAAACCACACCAACATGCGTGAAGTTTTCCTTGACAGTGCACCACCTACACACTTACACACACACAGAGGCATTGCAGCAGAACAATAGAGCAACGTACCAACGAGCCTAATTATCTTTCCCTAACAGGCTTCGTTCACTCAACAATTAACAAGGACCGTAATCGGGCAGAGCAGGGGGGTGGGGGAGGATGACGGGCTTCCTTTGAAGCTATGCACCTGCTATTCTGTGTTTGAACTATACTGATGAACACATGAGTGTAGGTGTGAGCGCATTAATGCAATGTAATGCGTGTGTTTGTGACTCACCGTGGTCGTGTGCAAATACCAGCAGGGACAAATCCTTCAGTCTCTGTGCAATCTCATCATACTTCCCACAATGCTCCCCGGCCCCGTGGACAATATACACCAGAGCCCTGTGAGGAGGAGGAGGAGAGGAAAGAGTTAATTCACAGAGGCAGACCTACACTTGGTCTCCTTCTCTCTCTTTTCTATCTCTCACGCACACAGAGACAAACAAACAACAAATATTTGCATTTTCTCCAAGGGAGCGTCGTCATTCCTTGATTTATCAAACTGTTCCGGTTGAGGTTCATCTTGAAGATTTCTCTCCTTTATACTTAGACTTTAGAGTTAATAGAAAGAAAGGCAGGCTGTGAGATGGAGGAAGTGATGGAGTGGAGACTAGTTTAAAGCAGAAATGTACATTTAAGGAAGAAATACGAACAATCAATGTTGTGTGAATTTCTTTTCAGGTTAATATATCTCTGTACGTCATTGCTTTGACTACATGTGAGAGACAGAGATGACAGTAAATGATGATGAGAGTGTTCTCAGAGATAACAGCTATCATCCATCTGTCTGTCTGTCTGCCTCGACACACCCCTTCCTTCCTGACTCAAAACAAACACGGAGAGTATCCATTAAAACATTCAGCAAAATGTATGCAAATTCTTCTTCAGAACAGTTTCCATCTCAGTGCTTTATAATGTATTCACTCAATAAGGCTGCATGGAAATAAGCACTACAGATCCTGAAGTTTTCCTGTTGGTTTGAGGCAGAGCCGTTCTGTTGATGAGGAAATTATGCAGTAAATTGCTCTGGAATTTCATTTCTCACATAAATTACATTGTACATATAAGAAGCATTTTTTAGTTTTAGAGTATCTGTTTTGTTTGTCCCATCCCTGCTCATGGAGAGAGGTTTTTGTATTTTGCACGTTGGCAGATGTTTCAATTAAAATTCAATTAGGAGCCGCTTTACTATCTCCTCCGAGGCAAACTTGTGTCAAAACAACGCAGCTTGCTTTCAAAGAGGTTTTTTTTGGAGTTATGCAGTACCAAGAAACAGATGGGGATAAGTTCAGTGGCTTTCAATAAATTTTCGAAATAATAATGTATCAAATGACAAAACAATGTGAAAGGACTCGCTCGTAGTGATGAACCTACAGAGAATCATCACCTGGATCTGCAGCTCCCCCCTCGGCTTTACGGAGCTTTATAGAAGGTTTCAGCTCATTGTTCATCTGTTCGGCCCACAACTTTACTGATTTGGTTGAGTCTCAACGCTCTCATAGTGTCGTTTTCATTCAGAGAAAAAGCTATAAAGACTTATTGGACGCTACCTGACAGATGCAGTTAGAGACTAGCTGGTGAACATAGTGGAGTATTTGTCAAACATGGCTCAAAGGTAAAGCTACAACCAACACTGCATGTCAAAAACATTCTCATTATGTAAAAGCTGGCTGGATAATCTCTTGTTAATTTCACCTATTAAATCCATTTCAGTTGGAGTAGAGAGATGCTGACAGAGAAGAGAGGTTAAAGTGGCAGTAGGCAGAATATCTTTGGCACCATTGGGCAAAACTTCCACAATAACCTTTCAGCATATTGTAATTCAAGTGTTCTGAGAGAAAACTAGACTTCTGCACCTCCTCATAGCTCCGTTTTCAGGCTTTAAAAAATCTAGCCCAGGACGGGAGACTTTGACCAATCACAGGTCATTTCATTGAGAAAACGTTCCTATTGGCTGTGCTCCGGTCATGTGTCATGTGCGTTCCTTCACTTGGATCCACAATGGACAACATTTGAGGCGAGATATAGGTATTAACGTAACATTATATTGATTCATATTTGATCAGCGCTGCAAAGTTTGACCGTTTGGTCGGAGTTCAGAGTGATTGACAGCCGGCTCTCATAGATGGAAGCTGGACAGCAGACCTCAGGTCAGCTCTTACTGCTTGTTTTCCTCCGGTCTGTGAAATCTTGCAGATGCTTTTAGGAGCACCAGAGGACACAAAGGAACATGATTTTTTTCAGGTTACCTGTTTCATGTACTACTGTCACGATATAATGTTTTATAAAGAATAACTTTTTTTAATCATATTTGCTTCAATCTCGCCTACTTCAGCTTTAAGAAGATGTAAAAGATATATTCTATTAGAAAAATGGTGGTTTAACTTCACTTAGAAGGAGAGACCTTTTGCTAATTAATGCACCGGCTGTGAGACCATTTAAAAAAAAAAAAAAAAGGAGGTTCTTCTTCTTCTATCAGTGCATATTAAGCAGCGGAGCAGCACTGAAACGCTGCAGTGTTCTCGCTCTAAGCAGCAGCAGTGCTGAGAAGCCTGTGAGAGCTTCAATCAGCAGCAGACAATTAGCCCAAATGTATTCAGCGACAGGGAAAAAAAGGGGAATGGAGTGAAACAGGGAGAGAGTGAGCGAGAGAGAGAGAGTGTGAGGCGGGTAGACGAGTAGAATAAGAGTAGCTGTTCATCAGGCTTCATTAGCAAATCACTCTGATTTCACTCGCTGCTCTTTCCCTCCTTTTAGAGAAGCCATCGCCTCGGGGCTGAGACTTCCTCTGCACTTGTTGGCTCACAATGAGTGTGTGTGTACACGTAATGTATGTGTGTGTGAGTGTGAATGAGTGTCTTTGTATAGGCACAATGTTCTGTAACACACATGCCGGGGGGCAGCGAGGGATTAATGGGGCTAATCTGGGTTCATTGTAAAGACGACTGTACACTGCACACTCCACTGAAAACCACAATGTGACATTTTTAATTTTGCTGTCTTTCCTTCTCTAATATTCTCTCCATCCACTCTTCTCTAAATACCTCTTTTCTCTCCATCTTTGCTTCCTCAAAAAGAGGAAAGAAAAAAATGCGTCTGGTGACAGCTAACAGTGGGAGATGTAAAGGTCTGCAAGGATTTAATTACCCAGAAATCAAATCTCAACAGATGTCTGCATTCATTCAGATAGAGGCATCTGCAGACAAAGTGACAATATTCAGGCATCTTCAGTATGTCGGCTCAGCTGTGCAGAGCCAGCCCAGTATTTCCACTTTGCTAAAAGTGGTCTGGCAAGACTCAAGAGGCAGTTGCTCTGAACAAGTGTTACGTCAACAGGCTGTGACATTCTGCCACTGTACTACTTCACCTAGACATCAACCTGAAGCCTTCCTTCACCTGGGTGGACAAAAGCACTACAGCCTGGGCAAGTCTTTGTTACAGAAAAAGACCAATGACAACCCTGTAAAAAGACTTATCAACATGGCAGCTTTGAAAATGTGAAATGTAGGGCTGCCCCCCTCTTAGTCGACTCATATTTCTTTAGTAGATTAGTAATTTTTTATGCTTTTTTTCATGCTGAATGACTTATTTCCAAGAAACTTATGAGCACATCTCTGGTAAACAAGATTTGACGTTGTGCTTTTGTGTGATCCTTTGTGAAGAAACTCAGTTTTACAAATCTACTAATCGATTAGTTGACAAAATCATATGTTAGTCGACTAAGAATTTCTTTAGTCGAGGACAACCCTGGTGAAATGTCTTTTAAACGTTCGAGTAAAGGTTAAATCAGCAGCAACTGGACTTGGTTTAGATTCTTGAAAACGTTTCACTTCTCATCTAAGAAGCTTCTTTAATTCTGGCTGAATGGTAGGGGAACCCAGGGATTTAACCCCTGTGGGGTCGTTAGCAGGATAATAGAGACACCTAGGAGAAACACTGCAGTCATCACACCTAGGAGCACCAATGGACTGAGTGGTTTCTATTATCCTGCTAACGACCCACAGAGGTTAAATCCCTAAAAATAATGAAAACAGCTGAATAAGAAGGAAGGGTCTTGATAAATTCTCGAGGTAGCATCAATTATTGGTAGGTTCCCCTACCATTCAGCCAGAACTGAAGAAGCTTCTTGGATGAGAAGTGAAACGTCTTCAAGAATCTAAACCAAGTCCAGTTGCTGCTGATTTAACCCTTACTCGGATACCATGACCTTGTTGACTGAGAACCTCCTTTCTGGATACATTTTAGGCTTAAAGTAGCCGCGCTGTTGCAGAATGATTCTTTATTTTGTATTAATATAATAAATTACCTGCAGCACTGATTGATTGTAAGCTGTTTTGGTGACTTAGGGATCATCTGATTACCTTTAACTGTGAGTTAGGAATAAATGCCCCTTATTTTTAGGAGATTCTCCTAACACCATGAGGAGCAGGCGGCAACCGCCAGGTCTGAGAAGTGAAGCCAACGCGGACGTGCCTTAAACTTGCATTCTTTCTAACAGCCAGCAGGGGGCGACTCCTCTGGTTGCAAAAAGAAGTCTGATTGTATAGAAGTCTTTGAGAAAAGGAGCCTACTTCTCTCTTGATTTATTACCTCAGTAAACATTGTAAACATGAGTTTATGGTCTCAATCTCTAGTTTCAAGTCTTCTTCAATACAGCATGATGTTCATTTAGTAAATTATGGTCCCATTTAGCGTCAAATAGACCATAAAGCAGGGGATGCTTTAGGGATACCTTGTGATTGACAGGTTGCAACCACGGCGTTGTCCGGTCTGTGAGTTTTCCGTGTTTTCGTCTTACAACTTTAACCCTTTCACAGGGTGTTTTTAGTTCATGAAAGTTAATTGTAATATTTTTGGTCACCTAAAAATCCAGCATTCATTTGTACTTAGCTCCACTCTCACATGTCACTTCTGTGTGCAAAAGAACAAGATGCCGACGGCCAAAATGCAGAACTTGAGGCTTCAAAACCGTAGTCCACAAACCAATGGGTGACGTCACGATGACTACGTCCACTTCTTATATACAGTCTATGGTTAGGAGCTACTTTTAGACTGAGGATGTTTTGTGAATACGGCCCCTGGTCAGGACTTAGCAGGGAAAGTATCCCAAATATCAAATATCCCACCTTGAAAGTATATTTACCTGTATGTTGTACAGGGATGTTTTATATTCAAGACTGCAACTATTGATTATTCTAATTATTGCTCAAGCTTTTAATGACTTTTTTAACCAAGTGATTGTTTAATCTATAAAAACGTGCTATAGTAAACACAATAATGTTCAGAAGTGGATGTTTTCCCCTTGGAAATGAGAGCAGCTACACATTAACACTAATCTTTAGGGCTATTATCACCTTCATGATTATTCTCTGCTGGTATTGATTCTTTTAGCTGAAGTACTTTAATCTTCCGGTAACAAGAAAAGAGGCTTTTCATTTTTCTTCCTCATTATCTCTCCTCAGCCTCTCTCTCTCTCATCTCTCATGGGAACTGGAGACCCACTTGTCTCCCACACCGGTTTCAGTTGCTGGAACAACATGGCTTATAACCAGCCTTATTAAAACACAGAGAGAGAGTGAGGGAGAGTTTAGTCCTCCCTCTGGCTCTACTCGGAGCTACTCCAAACAACCACAGGCCCAAAACAAAGACAAGACCCTAATCCCCTTAATGCAATGCTGACTGGCTGCTCCAAGATTATTTAGGAACTCACATACTTTCCAACTGTGCTTAAACGCCACATTCTGCACCTTTCGACTGGGAATTTCACATGAAAAGCAAACCTATTAGGCATTTTAGGCATGTGGCTGATGCTCACAGAGGCTCACACTCATTGCAGGCTTTTCCATTATTTTCCACAACATAATTTATGTATTTCAAATATCTAAACAGGTTGTTTCTACGCTTGTTAATTTGTTTTTCTATGAGAAGGAACAATCCGGTTTTCACCACAGGTGCGCTCACTGCTGAGAAACCACAACCAACATCCAGAGCAATAAACGTGTAGAGCAGTTATGTTCATTCTGCTATAATCCTGCAAGGGGACCCGCTAATTGTCACACAAGCAACCAATGGTGAGGACAGAAGAATAGTGAATAATTGAAAGCATATCTGATGTCAGTTAAAGTCCCCCTGGTAACTGAGTATACACTTTGATAGCTCATAGCTCAACTAACTATTCATTCAGGGAGTAAATTACACTCAAGTTAAAGTAATTATGTATGTTTACATTCTTTTATTTACTTTGTAATATGGAGCAATGAAGTAAATATTTGAGAAGGGAACAGGAAATGTGTCTGCTATTTATCTAGGCTAGGCTAGCCACCACAAAAGAGGCCAAGCTGTGCAATCAGTATATACTTACATTCATTACTTCACTCACTTTATTTTGCTTCATGTTGTCTTCACTGTCAAAGATCTATACTGTCATCTGAAACATATATATAACAAAATATTCACATTGAGATCAGAATCGTTTCAGAATAATTGATGCTACCTCGAGAATTTATCAAGACCCTTCCTTCTTATTAGGTTGTTTTCATTATTTTTAGGGCTGCAGTTAGTTGTTTGGTCTATAAAATGTCAGAAAATGGTGAAAAATGTCAATCAGTGTTTCGCAAAAAAAGCTCAAGATGACGTCCTCTAATGCCTCGTTTTGTCCACAGCTCAAAGATATTCAGTTTACTGTCATAGAGGAGTAAAGAAACCGGAAAATATTCACATTTAAGAAGCTGGAAATTGATTAATCGATTATCAAAATAGTTGTCGATTAATTCAATAGTTGACGACTAATCGATTAAGCCTTGCAGCTCTACTTACAAGTCGACACGCAGCATCAGGACTGTGTTAGCGTGTATGATACGCCTTTGACAAAGACATTTTGGCATGTGACAGCAGCAGCAGCAGCAACAGCAGGTGTTAATAATGAAATGAATGAGGGCTGAATTCCATTTAGCTGCTTCAGTTTCAGGGTGCTGGCTCCGTGCATGCTGGCTCATTGTTTTACAACTAGGACAAGTCAACATGTCTGCTGTGAAAAAGGCTTATACCACCCTGACTCTTCCGTTTAGTTGCGCCTGATTGGGAATGACCAGGTTTAATAAGGCAGAATAACTTAAAAAAACATTATATTTCATTATATTATAAATGTTGACTGTGACAAATCTCTGGGGCAACTGTTCAATGACGTGAGTATGTGTATAGCTTTTGCTGATGTGCTCTTATATAAACATACTCTGTGGAGTTAAATTAACACTGAAGGTTTTGGCGTCCGTTTGTCCAGACTGGACAGGAGCCAGAGGACGAGACAGAGTGACCGAACACTGGCATGTTAATACGATTAATAGACTTAGACTGCTCAGAACTTAGTGGGGTGCGTGTGTGTTGCTTTCCTCTAATCTCAGTGTGAGTGTAGGAAAAAGACCCACAAATTACTGAGCGTTCTTTGAAGAGCTGCCCAAAGGAAGTGATGTACAACGTGTGTGTGTGTACTTATACGTACAGTATGTGGGTGGGTGACCACATCAGTGCTGTTAAGTGCAGACTCAGTTATATGGGTGTGTGTAGAAATATAGAGGTAAAGATTAAAGGAAAAGAGAGAGAAGAGAGGACCAAAGATAGAACGAGAAGATATATGTGAGACAGAAAGGAAACAGGACATCAGCAGCAGCTTTTGAAAAGCCAAAACTCTTTAAGACTGTAAAACTAAAATAAAGAAACCACATGATGACCAGCCTGCCAAATCATAAACTGAACGAAGAGTATTCCAGGTGCAGAGACTGTACTTGAAACAAATTCTATTTAATTTAGTTTCAATCAATTAAAATATTTAAACATGATTAATCACATGATTGTCCATATCACAATTATTCACAAATTAATCAGATTTTTTATCTGTTCAAAATGTACCTTAAAGCGAGATTTGTCAAGTATTTAATACTCTTATCAACATGGGAGTGGGCAAATATGCTACTTTATGCAAATGTATGTACATATTTACTATTGGAAATCAATTAACAACACAAAACAATGACTCATATTGTCCAGAAACCCTCACAGGTACTGCATTTAGCATTAAAATATGCTCAAATCATAACATGGCAAACTCAAACCCAACATGCATCAACAGCTGTCAGTGTGTCAGTGTGCTGACTTGACTATGACTTGCCCCAAACTGCATGTGATTATCATAAAGTGGGCATGTCCGTAAAGGGGAGACTCGTGGGTACCATTGAACTCATTTACATTCACATATCTTGAGGTCAGAGGTCAGGGGACCCCTTTGAAAATGGCTATGGCAGTTTTTCCTCGCCAAAATGTAGCGTAAGTTTGAAGCGTAAGTTAACCTCCTCGACGACAAGCTAGTATGACATGGTTGATACCAATGGATTCTTCTGGTTTTGTAGTTTCATATGATGCCACTCTAGCTAACCTCAACCTAAAGATCGCAAGTTGCGTTAAAAAAATTAGTGGCGTTAAAACGGATTTGCATTAACGTGTTATCGCCTTAACTTTGACAGTCAAATTTTAGAAACTGACTAGCGCTAGCATGTCCCACGCTGGCTAGCGTATTCACTGTTATCTCGTCAGTTGCAGTAGAAGTAGCCATGCCAGTAAACGTTGTATTGTAACTGAATTGTGCTCAATTCAAGACTTTTCAATAGTGTTTCAGACACTTTCAGACTTTGTAAGAGAACCCGTGAATTCCCAGGTGACAGTTAGATTTGATGCACTTGGAGCGAAACAAAATGGATATGACAGAGAAGAACAATGTGACAAGTGGAAAATGACATGAAGTCTGAGAGAGGAATGAAGTGTGACAAACCAGTATGGAAAAGAAAGTGTGTGTGTGTGTGTGTGTGTGCTGCACAGAGAAAAACACAAACAGAAAGAGACAGAGGAAATTGCTGTGTGATGGAGTCAAATGGGGACAGACAGACAGTAGGCGTCCACAGAAGTAAAGTTTACACCAGTGAAGTCAAACCAAAGAGATGCGCAATATTGGAAATCTTAAGACTCATTTCATCAGCTCAACTTTCTTCTTTGCAGAGTGCAGATCTCACTACGGTGGAGCTCCGGGGTATTTCATTTATGGTGCAAATGCAAAGGAACGTCACAGTCACCGTCTATTTCCAGCAATCACAACATGAAGTCATCTGCTTGTTGTGAAAAGTTTAACGGGAGACTAAATGTCAGAGGAAGAGCAGAAGGAAGTAGGTCTTGATATCTCCCTCATAGGTAAAAAACTGCTATTTTGTCACTTCTTGTTCTTAATTTGCACATATTAGTCGTTGCAGTTTTGCATGTTTGCATGTTTGCATAACTCATTTGTTCGTCTTGTGTAATTGCCAGGGGCCCAACGGTCCCTTTTTGAAAGAGATTATTATTTTTCTGCTGCGCAATCGCATTTTTGAGGCGCTTAGGATGCTCGAAAACTCCCAAAAATGGGCACACACTTCAGAACTGGCGAAAATTGTAAAGTTCTGCAGTTATTGGGGTCGGGCCAGGCCAGCGGACTCAATAACGCCCACCAAACGAACGCCAGTGTTGGGATAATGTTCCTTTGATGCCACGCCATTTCGAATTTTGTGTGTTTTTCATGTATTTTACGCAAACTCCTCCTTCAGGGTTTATCGGATTTGTTTCAAATTTGGATGGTATAACCCTCCAACTAATGTGACGCCAAATTGTGAAGGAATGGTCGATACCTCGAATGATGATATCATAGGTTTAGGCACTTTACAGGTATGGAACTTTTTCAAACTCCTTCTAGAGGATTCAACAGATCCATCTCACATTTTGTCAGCAGAACCTCAAGCCCATATTGAGTTATAGTCATAGCGTCACCTACTGACAACAGGAAGCCAGCCTTACTAGCACCACATAGTAGATACAGGAAGTGGTGCAAAATCTGCAATATGTCATTTCCAGCATCACGCAGTCCACGCAGGAAATACCATCTAACTCGTGCACGCAGGGTCTGACGGTCACAGAAGCTGCGTCCACCGACGTCCCACCAGAGCCCCCAACGTGCGTGAAGCTGCGAGGGCCCAATCATCGCTTGCTTGCAGCTTTAATTGTATTTTTCTTCGATGCATCTTATCACTACTTGCTGTTGCAACATTCCACTTTCCCTATGGGCATCATCAAATTACATTTAATATATAATATTTAATTTAACTATATAGAATAGTTTGATGATTTTTTGCACAGTCCAGGTCTCAGCTTATTTTAATGTTGCTTATACTGTTACTGATGCAGCATTTCTAACTTACTGTTATAGTATTAACGGAATCGTTACGTCACAAGAGTGGAATAAAAAGTGACTCCTTCTCTGCTTCCTTTTTAAATTAATTTAAATGATAGCAGCGGGCACTTGGAATCATCTACTAGATTAATTTTATGGGAATACAAGTGGCTCTGATATTTTACAGACTGCATTACTCAGACAAGATTTGCCCCCAAGCACAAGCATGAAGGAAACCATTATAGAGCTTTTATCTTTGTAAAGCATCCTCCGCTGACAAGCGTAACAGCGGCAGCGAGCAGCAGGGAAATGAAATGGTCTGACATATAAAATCATCCAGACACCATCGGCGAGAAAACATTGATAACAGCGTGACCTAGTTACACAAACTGTGTGTGAGACTGTGAGTTGTAGGTAAAGATGAGTGTTATGTTTGTTATGTGAACACACAGGTGCATGCCTGGCTGGTATGCTGGTTTCCATGAGGGGTCAAAGCCACAGTTGCATGTCTATTGGAGGATCTGTCAATCATTGCTGATGACCCTCCCCGTCACCTTTCACCTACTTCCTGGTTCTAGTGAAAAGGCCTTTTCAGGAGCTCATGACCTTTGACCCCATGCCATTCTCATCCCAACAAGAAACATTTCAAATAAAGATTTGTTGCTGCATCTTTCAGACTTTTCAATCATTTGTTTGACGTGTAATTCATACAGAATAAACAGCATGTTGGCAACATGGTGAACATGAAAAAGCCAATAAGAGAGGAGCTTGCATTTTCTTTCTAAAAATTTACCGGTGAATATAAGTACTAGTTTCCTTCCCTGCCAACAGTTTCATGCTCATGTATGTGAAAACTTTAAGTCTTCATTCTGTAAGACAACTGACTTCTGATTATTGCACATTTAGCATATTTAAAAACATGAGACAAATGTTCCTATGAATAATTTCCCAATTTAATCTCAACAAAACAGAGAAGGAGGCACATTTAAGACCTGAACTGTACAGACAGTGAGTGTAACAGCAAAAATCAATATCAGGAAGGTTATGCTGACGTTCTTCACACTCAATGCATGTTAGAAGCTCAGTTCACATGTTGGTCTTTGTTGATGTTATTAAGGGCCGTGAAGGACATTTAAAACCATCAGCAACTAGTCGATAATCATCCTAAAAACACTTTTTTGGTAAGTGCTGCTAAAGAACTAAGGTTTTTTTTCCCCTGTGGTGATAATGATTGGCTCAGAAGCGCAATATGCAGTGTTATTGCCTCTTTTTTTTGCAAATTACTTGATTTATCCTGATTTAAGTGCTGTATAAACTTTATTGTAAAAAAGGGTAAAAAGTGACGGTGTCAAGCGCAGCGTTTCAACCTAAAGTTAAACACTTTTCAACTCTCAGCAACCAGAAAAAAAACACCACACGTGCAGAATAGACGCTCAGGGCCTCGTCAAGCTACTGCCATTAGAAGCATAATGTAAATATGCGGCGTTCCCATTGATTGCCATTCCCTGCGGTTGGGTTGTCAATAGCGTGGTATTGCAATATTGCGGTTATTGTGACAGCCCTACTAGCTATATGTAATATGTTAAGCTATATGTTAATAAAAAGACAGATTTACAAAGCTACCATTGGATGTTTGGGACTTTTCGGTCCACCAGCAACAGATTCATAAATTCATCAGAACAATTCATTAAACCACAAAGACATTTTAAATAGACCAGGACGGCTGGCTGACGGTCGGATTGCTAAAATCTACAATAGAGCAAACAAACAAAAAACTAGCTCCTGTTATAATATGTCCACATTTTGGCTCCAACAATTGTTGCCACAGAAAAACATCACAATCAGCCAAAGTAATCAAACCTCACCTCCAGCACCCTGCCGTTTCACACAAAGAACACACCTTGTACGGGTCTTTCCACATTCAGTTAGTGGGAGATTAAATATCAAACAGTCGGCTTAACTTCCGCGTTTTTAGATAAACAAACACCCCATGTCATAAACTATCTGGTCTACAGTTGATCCAGTTAGTTGAGTCAATAAATGCAGGTGTGGCAATCTCAAACTGCTGTCGTTTAAGCCATTTTCAAGTAAAAACATATTCTAGTCCAGCATCTCAACTGTAAGGATCTGGTGCTTTTCTTTGACGTATGTGATAGCAAACTTAGACAAAACAAGCAATGCAAAGAAATTGTGTTTTTTCACTATTTTTTTTTTTTTTGGCATATTCATCCAGTTCATCGATTAAATCATCAGATTAATTGGCAATAAATAATAAAAATGTAAATTATTGTTAGTTGAAGGCCTGTATTGGTTTACCTTTGAGTACTCACTAACCAGATGACTTACTGGTTACTGCCAACCAGGGCTGTCCTCGACCAAAGAAATTCTTAGTTGAGAAACACTCATACGTTTTTGTTGAGTAATCGATTATAGTTGATTTAATCTAAACAGATCTGTGAAACTGAGTTTCTCCATAAAGGATCACCCAAAAGCACCACTTTAAATCTTGTGTTTGACAAAGATGTACTCATAAGTTTCTTGGAAATAAGTCATTCAGTATGAAGGAAAGCACAAAAAACAACTTATCGATTAAAGAAATCTGAGTTGACTAAGACTAATATGACCAACTAATCGACTAAGAGCCCTACTACCAACAGAAGGATATTCTCAGAAGTCACTATATTTACCATTGTCAGTGCATGAATTTAATTTGAAATGCGTCACTATAAAACTTTTTATCATGAGCTTGAGTCATTTGTCTGCTGTTTGAACAAACTGTCTCTCCTCTGGAGATTCCTTTGATCGTCAGCGCTTATCACTACACCAGCTGCTACTGAAGCTGATATGAAACTATTCTTATCACAAAAAGTGCAAAAGATAAATGTTCTCGTCGTTTTCAGAAATAATCTATAAACCTAAAATATATCCATCCTTCCATAAAGTATATCGCATGTACTAGATGCAGCTATGATGAAACATCCACAGTGTATATACTAAGAACTTCTAATTCCTATTTCCCCATTCATGGCCAATGGCTGTAACCACTTAAATACTTATAATGCTATAAGCTTCTGGCTGAGCTGCATCCACAGAGATTTCATACATTGGGTTCTGACACGCTGTGTCACATTGTGTTAAATTACTAATCTGACTGCTGCAGTGAGTGGGTTGCTGTGAGTCTGGAGGCTGCATCCATCCAGACCAACGAGACCTCTTTTATTGTGAAACATCAGAGAGCAGGGGCAGCTTGTGATAAAACAGGAGGTGCGTATCAGAGTATTTCGTTCATGGTTCAGTGTAGGCCGTACGATAGATAACAAGCGGGCGTTTCTCGTGACACTTGCTCAGCAGTTTTACTCTCTGATGACATCCTGTGAGTAACTTTGTTTTTGCATTAAGAGATTTAGATGGCAACGTGTTCGGGAGATGCTGATTTCAATCTGAACAACCAACTACTATACTCTAATAAACAGCATGTTGAGACCAATAAAAGCGTTTTGGGTAATGGTGAGGGTTTTAATGAACAGCTTCTGTTTTGTCAGCTTATAAAGCGTGCAGTAAACCTACCTCACACAGCTTCTAGGAGCTGCTGGCTCAGCTAAAACAATTTAATTAGTTTGGGCTTCAGTGAAGAATTTAATTATCCTGTGAAAGTCTAAATGCAGCTTCTAACGCTTTCTTGTTGCAGTATGTGAAGAGTTTTTGCTACAAGAATTGCAGAATGCTCATATTTTGCTGGAACAAAATTGTCAAATTTGAGTACAATACACATGAAACGGCCACAAAATATCTGCTATTATCAGCTATTAAAAGCACACATTGGTTGACGGATATACACTAGGGCTGTTAAAGTTAACATGACAATAACAAATTTGTTTTAACGGCACTAATTTCTTTAACGCATTAATGCAACTTGCAATTTTTAGGTTGTAGCGGGCTCAGTTTTAGTCCAGTTTCTGGACAATATTTGTAATTTTTTTGTGCTATTAATTGATTTCCAATAATAAATATATACATACATTTGCATAAAGCAGCATATTTGCCCACTCCCATGTTGATAAGAGTATTAAATACTTGATAAATCCCCCTTTAAGGTACATATTGAACAGATAAAAAAATGTGTGATTAATTTGCAATCCATCATGATTAACTATGGACAATCATGCAATCAATCGTGATTAATTATTCCAACCAATTGACAGCCCTAATATACGCATCACAACATGTCATGGAGTCTTGCATGCCTCTCTGTATCATGACTGCATGCATTTACAGCCTGGTCACTGGCCGGCCTCCAGCGAGAACACTCTTATATAACCCATCCAAAGCCTTGGCTCTAAAACAGTTACAACGCCGAGGGATCTGCAGCTATTTTAAGCCTGCAGTGATTCAGCTTTTTACTTCCAAAAAACATGATTTACAGAAGGAAAATAAAGCTGTCTGGGAATGCCAATCAAATTTGTTATTTGGTTTATTGGTGCTTTTGGCAGGAAGAGCAAGAAATATTTCTTAGAGTTGGTTATTCATTACCAAGACGCTTTGTTGACGAGCTTGAAATATGTGAGCAAGTAGTAGATTTCTGTTCATGTGGGAGTGTTAGTCCAGGAAAGGGCTCCTGTGTGACCGCAGTAAGGCATCAGTCCTCAGAGGTATTGTGGGCAATAACATGTTTATCCCACTGCCTGAGCACAATCATTTACCTTTTTAACAAGCGCTGTCGGAGTGCATCAGGCTGAGAAGTTCAATCCAACCACAATAACAGCGTCTCAATGTTTGCTACTCGCATAAACAGATATCTGCACACATGTATACAAACATCTGCATGTACAAATACAGAATGAATCATGGATGACTGCAGAATAAACATGCATGCTATTGTAAACTATGAGCCGCGTTTTATGGAGCTATTATGTAGAGGAGGCACAGACACGGTGTTAATGAGTCACTGCTCTACTGAGTAGTGTGAACCACGTGACAAATGTCTTGACTCCAGATGTTTTGTGGGCATTCCTGTCGCATCCCTTTCCTTCTGTGCTCTCGCACCGCATGCAACTGTGTGGTTTGTAAGCAAGCTTTAAGTGTGACATCTGTGTTCTGTTTCATGCACCGCCACGGCCGACAGAGAGCATAGCAAGAGGGCCTCCAGCAGCAGACTAGATACCACCAGTTACCAAGTGTTTTTTTATAAACAGCACCCATTAATCATCTAGTTGTATTGTTTGATGTCTCTTTGGCGAAGAGAGACACTAACCAGAATGCCTGATGAGTAAAGATCACAGTCCTTTCGCAAATCAGTTCATTAGAATATCATTTGGATCGAATACAAGGACATCCTCAAAACAAAACGGTTTATGGGTTTGAGGAAACAGATGTTGTTATTTGATAGCCAGCATCTCCGCGTGTTTGGAAAGTACAAAACAAAGCGAGGAGGAAACCACAGACTATCATACGTTTCCTTGTGGACTGTAAATGATTTTTAATCTAGTGAGCCAAACACACATAGTGCAACTAGGTTAGTTTTTTTCAGCTGAAATCTGTAACTTTCTGCATTTTATTGTCCTTCCCAGCCTCAAAAATCTGCTTAATATGTCACTATAATAAAGCAGTAAATGTACTGTTTATGTTTTAACTTGTTTAGTGGGTTGAACTGCTCCTGGGTCTTTTTTAAAAACAAGGTCATGACCCAGTATGAGTCACTGGTGCATCTGGTAGTCGCCACTATGAGGAGATTAACATAATTATAATGTTTTTAACGAGCTTGGGTTGCAGATTGCCCCTTGGAGACCATGTGTAACCATGGTAACCGGTGCCGACCTCATGTGACCAAAACAACGGTTTGTGAGTAATTTTAAATATATATATTACGCCGAGAAAAGTGAGATCTTATACTTACACTTAAATTTAAGTGTTACTGATGTTACAGAACTGTCTGTCGACATCACTTATTAATGTTGTCTTCACTACAGCATTGCATTGTGGGATTATTTATAGCGCCAGTAGTGTCCAGCGTTGCATATTGTAGTATTTCACCAGAAACAGTACGCAATGCATATTTACTTCCTGTCAGCTGATGTCATCCACATACACTGCAACAGGAAATAAACTGGGACACATTTAGTATGTTTACATTTAAAACTGAAATTGTCTAAATATTGTAGATTTGTGACATCACAAATTTACAGAAATCCTGACGGCTTGTTTCAAACGCACACGTTTCTGAATACAAGCTGTGTGTATTTCTCTGTGAATTCAGCGTTTTGATACTTTCACAGTATTCATATATCACTTAAACCTGCTTTATAATATAAAAGACATGAAAATCATCTCACTTTTTTACAATATGGGACCTTTAAATAAGGGGTCAGACCAGGACTTTAATATGACTCACAATAAAGATGTGAAGATGTTATAAACAAGGATCTGGGCCGAATCTCTACATGTCCATTTATTACTGTTGAGTTACTGAGTTACAGCTCAAAAAAGTCAGTGTTACTCCTCATGATGTAGTAAATGTTTAAAACAACACATGTCGTGGTGTTGATTTTACTTTGACAGTCACAGTACACCTACTAAACCAAAAAGCCGCTGGAATATATAGGATAGTATACCCACTTCCACTTCGGTAACCTACCCTAGTAGTACACCCACCTCATCAACGACCACTACACCACTGATGAAGCTGGTGTGACTCTTAGAACTCTTATTAACTCAGATGAGTGTGGATTCATGCACACAGTTGTGAGTGTTGTTGTTACACTCTCAGACATACATTTGCACTGACCAGCCAGAGTTAGAGACTACACCCAAAATGTGCACTTTTAAACAGCTGTGTCCAGGACTGCACACACACACACACACACACACATGCACATTCACTGAAGATTAACGTGCAGGAAGTTGCAGTCGGTTCTCATGTGACTGCAGAACTGAAAGCAACCATGTGAATAGTCTCTTTTTACTCACAACAGCACAGGATTAACAGCAGTTATAATGAAGCCAACTCTCCTCCATCACACACACACACACACACACACACACACACACACACGATTATAATTGTAATGTAAATGTAATATAACTTATTATTTTAATGGAGCTTCCCAGCAAAAAGTATTTCACACGTTTGTACCTGTACAACCGGTGTGACAATAAACATCTTGAATCTTGAACACACACACGCACATAAGCACACACACACACACACACACACATATAGCCTGAGCCTACTGTACACACACATAGAGGTAGCCTAAGATACAGTATCTACAACAGAGAGCCACTAGTCCGGTTCTCCACTGACCTTGGCGGGCTGTCGGGCTCCCAGTAGCGGCAGAACAGGTGCAGTCCGTCGGCGTTGACGATGTGCTGCAGGTCGGTGTAGGGGACTCCCTGCGGGCTCAGCCGCGGAGGAGCAGCTCCCGGCTCGGGCATGGAGGGGTCTGCAAGAAGAGAGACACGGAGCAGCGATGAGAACCAGGAGAGCGATGAGAACACATCGCTGCCGTAGAGGAAGCAGCTGACGCCGGCGACCAGCAGGCAGGTGGCGGCGGTCACGGTGTTCATTGGTTGGTTGGTTGTTTGTTTTGGTTTGGAGCGCGTTTTTGCAGCGTGCATCAGTTTGTGGGCTTTGGATGTGTCGGATGTAATGCTGAGCTAAAAACACACACACACACACACACACACACACATGCGTTACGTCACTAGACCATATGGTCTCTCTCTCTCACTCTCTCTCTCTCTCTCAATTCAATTCAATTCAATTTCAATTCAATTTGCTTTATTGGCATGACTGTCAGGTGAACAATATTGCCAAAGCGTCAATTCAATAATAATAAAAAAGAACAAAATA
>CAKAOH010027161.1:0-53642 GCA_916701665.1 Sebastiscus tertius | reverse complement strand
TTACCTAATCACAGCAGCACATAGCTACAGAAGGGGCAGCTGCTCAGTGGGTCGTCCATTAACTGCAAGGTTGGCAGTTCGATCCCCCGGCTCCTTCTTTCTGCATGTTGAAGTGTCCTTGAGCGAAACACTGAACTTGGCAGCAGCTCACTGCTCCTACAATGTTTAGGATTGTAATAAAGAAATAAAAAAAATCCTCATGCATGGCAGAACGTGACAGTGATTTTTTTCTTGCCTTTCTTCTCCTTTAAATCTTCTGGTGACCTCTTAGTCGCCCATATTGCCACATAGTATCATCAGATCCCATATTGCAGCCATCCATCCACCAAATCGATGTTGTTTTTTTAATCTGACCTTGAATAAGTGGGGCCGTTGTGCTGCAGCCAAGGCCAGCTTGTGCATGAACCTGTGCCATCCATTAGAAGGAAGATGACCCTTGTGTGCTGTCATGGATTTGTTTTAAATGTCATATGGAAAGTGGATTAACATTAACCTTCCCCTCTTTCAAATTTCAATTTAATATCTTTCATGCTCCTTTTTGGAATTTGAAATTAATATTTGTTTGACCTTTAAGCCTCTGAATCATCTCAGTCACAAAGTTAATTCTGTTTATATGAAATTGTTCATTAAGAAAGTATATAAACTGTAGATTGGGTGCTGTGCAGTTTACAATATTGTCCAGTAGGTGGTGCTGCTGCTGCAGCCATCACAGCTGCTGTCAGCTTCTCCTCCATGATAAATAGTCATTCAAGAGCTTTTGACCTTTTGACCAGATGGTGCTGCTTGGAGAAGGCCCAAAGATGAGTCTGCAAACATGTAATGCATACTGGATTTTCTATTAAAATCTCATTCATGTTATTTTAGCTGAAGTTCAGCAGTGTATAATCAGACCGTAGCATTTACTGTTTACTGTCTTACTGTTTTTAACAAATCATCAGGATCATTTCCCAGCAATCTAGCTCAAGCAGAGAGAAATGACAGCGATATCCCCAAATGACTCCAAATAAACTATGATAGTGAAGATTACCCCACTATGGAGTTGTTTTCAACCAAAAGACAACTGCTCAGTTTAACAAAAAATATGGTATATTATGTTTCATTTGTTCATGAAAAAGGGCACACAACTGAGTAACCAAAACGTTTGGTGGGTCTCCATGTAAAATATACTGTACATCACACCTAGTTACTGTAGACCCTTGTTAGGGTTTTTCAAAATGATCATCAAAAAGCTGAATTGCCATATTTTCTTCCCCCAAAATTGATGATTTCTTTTTATCTAGGTCTGGATTGGTATTGTGTCCAAAATGGGAACATATGCAACAACCAGATACAGTAAGTTCCAGTGGTTTTATTTCCTCTTCTGTCAAATGTGATACCTCCTGCACTGCAGATGTGTTTACCTGTCACATCAGGCTCTGAATTAACATCAATGTCAACATGTTGGTCAACATTTAAACACAAAAAATGTTTAAATGTTTCACCAAAATTGAAAAGGCACCACATACACAGCTAAATCCTACCGGGGCACATATCAGGGATTTTGATTAATGACGTGTGAATGATAAATCAGCCGCTCAGTCTGTGGAGACTTGACTTGGGAACCGTAGAGTCGCTGTTTCACGTCCCCCGCACGGACAAAGTACGAAGTGTGGACTGGTAGCTGGAATAGTGCTGTAGCCCCGGGTGCTGTAGCTGCCCACTGCTCCTGATATACTGGGAAGGGTTAAATGCAGCATCTAAATGTCACTGTGTACTGTGCTGTGTACAATGTGTGACAATTGGATTTGCATTTATCTCTAGTGTTTGTCTGTTAACTGTCATTTTACTGGACTAATGGTGTCTCAAAGCAGCTTGTAGTCCATCTGACTGTACACACCGTGTAGAGAATTTGTTGTCGGAAAATCAATACAAATATTCACATCATAATAATAACTGCATGTGAAGGCTTAAGTTGATGTGTGTGTGGTGTGCTTCAAAGCAGTTGTCCTTTGTGTCAATGTTAGAGCCACTCCAGGCAGGAAGGTGACACAGTGACTGACAGCTCAGTCTGTTCCCGTGACCGAGAGACATTTTTCCATTCAGCCAGGCAGCTTCCACTGCCAAGGCACTCACACACATACACACACACCGGCTATGACTTCACAAGGGGCTTGGTTCTTGCAGCAGGTTGTGATTGGCTGCCTAAAGATTGTAGGTGTGGTTTAAGGAATATGAGTGAATTCTGACAGGTCTGTGATGATGTAACTGTGACATCAGAAATATCAGGATGATTGCTTTGATATATCCGGATCGATCAAACCTCTCACTTCTGGCTCAGAAAGGCTGTGAGGGCTTAAATCTATTCATGATTCATTTTAATGTTTGTTATTTTCATGATTTGATTTACAGAATATTTTATCCAACATTTAAAAAACATCAAAATCACAAACAAAACATTAGCAGACCAGAAGGAGATAGCAGGCTGCAGGCTCTCAGCCCTCAGTCTATCAGACGCTGTGACTCAGATAGAGGATGACGTCACACATTACTCCCTTTCCCTGCAGACACGCGCAGAGAAGCGCCACATGAAGCCAGATTTACAAGTGAAATTAAAATGAAATATTAAACCCCACACTGGACTCAAGTCAGGACGGCCTGCGACTCACAGAAACATGCTTCAGTCCCTTTTCGTAGCAGACATGTCCAGACATCTTCAGAACTCAGGGCATCGTGCCACACCAGACTTGATCATGCTGAGATAAATATGTCATTGATTCAGACACTCTGGCTTCTAGACACATGTGGGCACATACTGTATATGCATGTATGGGTCTGTGGAGGGTTTAAATTCTCAAACAATGCATGCTGGGAAGTCTATTAGCATGCTAATCCTGTTCCTTTAGAGACTTAATTTAATGTGTTTAGTGAGCAGTATGTTCATTCAGCTCATAATTTAAAGTCAAATGACTTCAATCATTCATAAGTTCTGAAATGGTCTTAGAATAAAAACAATAAGTTGATTTAACTTGAAATCAGTTCACTTAAAAAAAGATGAGTTGATTCCGCTGAATGCGTTTTACAGTGTATCAATCCAAACCAATATAGCGGTGTATATCCATAAAACATTAATGCACATAAACACAGCAGTGAAGTCGTTGCTCCCTTGGAGGCACAGCAGTCCTTGTTCACTAATGCTCGGGGTTTTCACCCAGCTGTGATATTCTTTGACAGGTGAACTGAGTCATTCCTGCCCAATGCTAAAATAACCCTCTGCCTGCTCTCAGCCTCGTGCATGCACACCGAGAGACATGGAAATCCTGAGATGAACTTAACCTTTGCAGCTCTGATCTGTCTCGGTAATACTGGAGCTGTCCAGGAGAATTCTTGATACTATCCATCTGTCTCTGATTAACAAGGTTTGCAACCTTGGGGTCCCAGTTCCTCCTCCACTCAGAAATATTGCATCATCCATCTTTCTTTTGATTACCACAGGCAGCTCTCTTCTGCCTGTAAGCCCACTGGGTCACTATGTGTATGCATGTTGAAGTGCAGAAGATAAAAAGGTGCTCTAACCTGCTTCAAGGTCAGATGTGTTTCTGGGCTCTAATGGTTTAAAGGTCATCTCAAGGGGATGATCTGTTTTGGATTTTAATAATTGCAACACAGGTATTGATCTTTTTCAGTGCAACATACTCACAGTAGGCAGAGGACTGTGAACATTACATGTTGGCAGGCACAAATCTGTTAAATTTGACATATGTCATCTATTTTACAACTTTTACTGTCTAGTGGCTACTGTAGCTACAGTTATGGATTAAAGGCAACGCCTGCTTCCACCCTCCGAGACCCACAATAGACCTGTTTTTGTCTTATTTTTAAGGGAGTACAGGGGGGTCTTTAGGGGGAGATAGCAGGTCAACAGTAGATATCACATAGAAGTGGTGTACATCATCTGAAAGCTGGGAACCTGGAGATTAATTTGAGATGCAGCTCAGCACTGTGTCTCAAGTTGTTCTAGTCATAAATCAGAAACAAACATGAATTAAATAATAATTAATTATCTAAAATAAATTGTGAAAGTGTATATGGGTTAAGAACATTATGATGGAAGTATATGATAGCCATCCCCACTCTATTATGTCTCAATTTTTGGATTGATACCATTTGTTACAAAGATTTGGTGCTAAATTTCAAAATTTTTACCACTCAAGAGTTGATAAAAATGACCAATAATCCCTCAAAAAAAAAACACATTAAGAAACCAAGATCTTAAGGAACGAGGTCATGCTGTGATTTGGTATCAAAACATTTTGACATTTGGAGATTTCTGCAAGAATTGCATTTTTCAGCGATTGGATGGCGAGCACTTCTGTTGCGTAAACTGCTCAGAAACCCCCTTATTGTCAGTATACTTAGGAAAGCCATCCATCCTCTGAATGCTCTAGGTCTCTAGTTTGTGGCTGTAACGTTTCACGAGGCTGTGATTATCCTAGAGGTCACCACAGGTCATTTTATACAGTGAGGTCAAGTTTCAAAACTCACTACAATGAAATGGCTCCTATGGGGACTAACATCATCACACATGAATACAGTTGGGCTCATTGGATCCACAAGAGTTGCTGCACTAATCAATATATGTACAGTAACAGGGGGTCAATGTGGATGTGATCACTGTGTAATGTGAAAGGGGTCGCTTGTGATGAAAACCCACAGACTGCACCCCTCAGTTGTACAAAGTGTTTAGCATCTTTAAGCTCAACTTTATTGTTTAAGTTCACTCTCACAGCTCTCAACAACCTGGTTTCCAGCAGCTGTTTTCAATGATAAAGTTCTGATAAAGCCGCTGTTAACTACCCGCTCAGCAGCTAACAGCAGACAGACACAGTTAGAGACCAGCTGGTGAACATAGTGGAGCATTAAGCAACTAAAGAGACAGATATGGTTAGGGTTAGAGTTGGTGGAGACCAAAACAGAGCTAAAAGAGAGGGATTTATTGGACATTAATCAGTTGGTGACTCCAAATGAATGTCTGCTGGATGTGTAAATACACAGCACATTAATGCAGCTTTAACGGTAGCAACATTAGCCACCATAAAGTACAGTTGCAGTGGCAAAACCACTGAGTTTATTAAATTGAGCAAGGATGTGATTAAATGCTTTGAAATTCACATTCATTAATTTTTTAAGAAAAAGACTGAGTTATTTATTATTTACAAAGTTACATAATCTTACTCAAGGCGGCAAAGTTTTATTAGAAGTCTGGTTGTTCGGATGAAAAACATTTAAAAATGCAAGGGGTTGCATTGTTGAGGGCACCGGCGAGACGATGAAACACTATGACACACAACAGTTCATAATACTGTGAGGAGGGATTTTACATTGATATTCATTTTATCTTCCGTTGTGACAATGGTGAGGTAAACAGTAGAAACATGCACGCTACAAAGTATAATCTACCAGGAATGTGTACTTGCACGTGTTTGATTGGCCTACACAGTGTCTTGCAGGATGACCTTGCGTTGTGTTGCGGTGCCAAGCTCACCATTTTTGCCGGATGACGCATCATTTTACTGGAGCCCTCTGTGTTTGCACTCCCGCTGTGCTAATTAGGGGGGCTGTATTTTTTCACGCCGCACTGTTGTCTGTCTGAACACATCCCCTGTAATGGAAGGTTGGGTCAGTGTCATTGGGAAGTATCTAACGCTGGTGGGCAATGGGGGATAAGCTGACAGGAAACACTTCATATTCTCAAAGTCAAACATACCTTTCAGATAAAAAGACACAATAAACTCACTTACAGCACAACGTTTGAATCCAGCTCAACACAGCAGACTGCTGAACTTGTCCTTCAGGTATGCTGACTCATCCTTTTCTTATAATAATTGGTTTTAACTAATTGACAATTGACTAATCCAGTGGTTCTCAAACTGGGGGTCATGACCCCCACAAGGGTCTGAGGGTTTGCGAGATTATTAACTGAAGAGGAAAGCAGAAAAAAAAACATATGTATGACACAAAAACATGCTTATTTCTTTAGTCTTTCCTATAATATTGTTTTTTTGTACATTACTGAATCATTTTATGTGTTTGGGACTTTAATATTCTAATAAAAGGGGAAAACTGTCTTAGGTTCAATGGGTCACAGATGGTGGAAATATGCCACTGAGAACAAAAGGGGTCGCAGGTAAAGATTGTTTTGTTTAAAAGGGGTCACAAGCCAAAAAGATTGAAAACCACTGGACTACTTGATATTCAACTGGAAACAGTCAGCATCACGACTGGCTCTCGAATGTCTGAGCCAGATCCAATGTGATTCTGTGTCTTTTCAACAATCCTTGATTTAGGATATAAGCGAGCCCCCTCTCCCATTCTTCTGTTCAGCCTCTGTTCTGGGGTCACCCAGAGGGGCAGTCCAATGTCACCGCCCTTAACCAGTTTAACCAATCATCTACAACCAGACTCCCACCCCCCCACTCGTTCATCTTCTTCATCCCAGCACCGCACCCCCTCCAGCAGCATCCCCTGTGACAAATCGGACGGCTGAGGGTCTCCCTCTTGGTACCCCAACCCCCCATAACACAGGCCACCATCCCCCCCATAACGCCCTGCATGGTGATGATAGGCAGGTGTGTATGATACGATGGATAACACCTGGCTTTTTTTTTTGTTTATTTGAAAGTCCCCCTCAGCAAAAGCATCAGCCTAACATGCATTGGTGTGGAAGTACAAAACAGAAGCAGGGGGTTGACGATGCTGTGATGACATGCAATATCATGACACATTTTACTGCTAGAAATGTGTGAGGTGTGTGTGTAGGAGGCAGGGATTCTACTGCTGTCATCTGACCACAGTGTATAATACATATTTACCCATGGTGTTCATCCTAAATGCACTAAATTAGGCACATTTAAGTTGCATTATCCACATGCATTATTGTCTATAATCAACATATTGTGTTGACAACATCGTCCAATGAAATGTTGCACTGAGCTAAAATGACTGAGACTGGTTAAAGAGTGGTGCTGCAACACAGATTCACATGCACACTGATGCATAAAAGAGAGGAAGATGTAAAACAAGCCAGTGAACTAATGAAGTCAGACCACAGTGTATAATACGTATTTACCCCTGGTGTTCGCACTAAATTAGGCATATGTAAGTTGCATTATCCACATGCATTAGTCTATAGTCAACATATTGTGTTGACATGTCCTGTCATGCCAATGAAATGTTGCACTGAGCTAAAATGAATGAGAATGGTGCTGCAACACAGATTCACATGCACACTGATGCATAGAAGAGGGGAAAGATATGTATAATAAGAATCTGACTTGTATTATCCACATGCATTATTGTCTATAGTCAACAACATATTGTGTTGACAACATGTCATGTCATGCCAATGAGATGTTACACCGAGCTAAAATGAATGAGACTAGTTAAAGAGTGATGCTTCATCCTCAATGCACTAAATTAGGTACATTTAAGTTGCAATGAATTGAATTATCCACATGTATTATTATCTATAATCAACATATTGTGTTGACAACATGTCCAATGAGATGTTGCACTGAGCTAAAATGAATGAGACTGGTGCTGCAACACAGATTCACACGCACACACTGATTCATGGAAGAGAGGAAAGAGATGCATAATAAGAATCTTCTCTGTGTTTCCACAGCACAGTGAACTAATGAAGTCAGAGACAGAGAGAAGAAGGAGTGTGTGACAGAGGGAGAGAGTGTGTGTGTTGTGTGGATGAAGAGTGAGAGTGAGGAAACGTCATCTGTCTGGACTGGACTACAAACATACGAGCACCGTCCGGAGGAGGGACAGTGGCTCCCACTGTGTAGCCGGACAGAGAGTCACTGTGCTCGGACAGGAGAGCCATTGCCTGTACCGGTCCTCTCGCAGCAGCGTGCAGCGGGGCTGAATGCTGCAGGACGCCGAGGAAAGTGGCACCAGGAGCGGTTGTTAGTGAGTGACTAACTGGGTGGACATGGCTTCTTCTCCAGTCACCCCAGCATCGCTCGAAGGAGGGACACCTTCACCCAACGAGGAGCCCACTACAAACCGACAGGTCTGTGCATGCACGAAAACAATCTATTTTTACAAACATACCAAACTTCATTTAAAAATACATCAATTTGACACTTACTCGGTCATCTAGCAAGGACACATGCGTGCAAAAGCGTGATTTCAGATGCAATCTGAGTTAGCAGAAACTACTCTTTAATTCGGCGTGCATTTAATACCTTAACCATGGATTTAAGTTGAATTAAAATCAGAATTTAAAAATCGATATGTGCGTCAAAAAAAATAAACAATGATGTTTTTATTATCTATGATGTGCTGTAAAAGTTCAGATTTCATGGAAATAAGTGCTGCATGGTAAATCCAGTGCACGCCGAATTTAACATAACACCCAAACACATATGTGAGAGTCTACGTCATTGGATGTCATGTATGCATATTTGCTGTCTTCGTCATCAGATGTCATGTATGCATAAACCTGATTAGATTTTGGAATGGGGTTTGATGTGTGACGTATTGTCGCTGCTGACACTCTGCACGTCGCAGATACTGAAGTGCTGCTGGATAGTTTGTCCCATGAAGAGATATGTATCTAATTGGGAAGGCGTTTTCCTGAATGTGACACTTAACATGGAGATGAAGAGTCATGAAGCTGTCCTGCTGCTAATTATGTTGTTTTTCCAGAGCAGGGGTGGTAGTGAGGGTGTAAGATGATTATTTATTTATTATTATTATTATTATTATTATTATTATTATTATTATTTATGATTTATTATTTATTTATTTGTATATATTATGATTTATTATTTATTATTATTTATTTATTATTATTATTATTATTATTATTATTTATTATTATTATTATTAATCATTATTATTTATTATGTATTATTATTTATTATATACGAAGATGATTTCTTCCTGTGCTCCGTTGATAATACCAAAGCTACTATTTGCAGTATGTTGCCCACTCACTGTTGCAAATTCACTTTGGGCTTATTATTTTTTTTTTTTACATGTCCTGAGCATGTTAAAATAGATGCCATCTCTTTTTTTCCTTTTCATCAGCCTGCCAAACTGCAGGTCACAGTGTGCTTGTGAATGAGTCACAGCCTACATAGGAGAGAGCCAACATGTGCTTCTGTCAGATAGTATTAAACACAAGAGTGCTCCGACACTCAAATGCAGCATGTTGTCTTTTGTAAAAGGTGAATCTGTTTACGGCCTTTTTTCCACGTCGATGCCTTTCAACCAACAGGTGTGTGGTGGTATCAGTGTCACCAGCCTGGTGGCTCTGATGTCCTAATGTGTACACACACGGCTGGAGTGACAGGAATGCAAAGTCAGTGCCAGGGGAGACATCAGAGAGTCTGTGAGAATGAAATCTGAGGCTGCAATTACCCAGAAATCCTGTATAGTGATAACAGTAATATGCATTGTAGCATGTTCAGGTTCATCATGTCTGCATGTCTGATATGTTTACGTTCATAATGATGATTTTGGGAGAGCGTCTTTGGAGGGAGGCCTGAAGGGACGGACTGTCAGTGTTAATGACTTGGTGACTTTCTCTCTAGATTTAGGGACTTTTAGAGCTAGTGCTGCTAGCGTCTTTCATTGGAAAAGAGATGGCAACACTGGGCTGGGTTTTTTTCAGATTACCCTGGCTTTAAGTCCGAGTCAAGACACAAATCTTAATGAGTGAATGGCCTTACGGATCGTTGAATGCCGACCATTATCTATATTAAAATGACGCAGCATTACAACATTTCCCTTCTAGTCTGTGTTAATAGAGCTTGTACAGAACTGAGACCAAATCCTTTTAGTGCATAGGCCTAATAATGAAATATTTAAGGTGTGTGGCCACGCAAAGGCTGCCTGATGCTGTTTTTTTTTTTTGTTTTTTTTGGTAGTGTATTTTACCGCGTCAAAACTTGACATCTGATCAAGTTTTTGCTCAAATCAAGTGAAGTTTTCAGACAGTTACGTCTTAAGTGAATACATTCTCAGTGCAGTCCTGTGCAAGTTAAGTCTCAAGTCCTCATTTTAGTGACTTAAAGATGCTGTGTGGAGTTTTTGGATTCACACATATGATGTTTGTCAATTTAAAAAATCATTTTGCAAGTCCAGGAAGTCTCAGTTTGTTGTAGGTTTGTCGTGTTATCATTTAGTTTTGTGTGAAACTGCTCAGTGAACTACATCTCTCGTCTCAGGCAATAAACATTGCTGGTTTGAGTTCATCCCAGTAGGAAACACACAGGTATCGTAGCTTCATAGAGAGAGAGATGGCACGTGCATATGCAGTCAGTTACTCAATGCTATCGACCTTCATGATGATCAAGTCCAGTCAGAGCTCTGAGGAAATGACAGGTGCAAAACAAACACTCTAAATATGCACTAAATTATATGAATATTTATTCCTGTAGCCTTATTATGGAAGTGCAACTGCCTTAACTCTTGAAACAGAAGGACACACAAGAGAATAATGACCTCAGTGGTCAGCAAGGCAGATTGTTTTGTCATTTTGCCTTATAATTAGTATAATTATTATCTGGCTTAAATCACTTTTAAAGGCCCTGACGCACCCAGCTGACAGTCGGTGAGCGTCTGTCGGCCGAGTTGGCTCTTGTCTGCCTGTGTCAGAGTTTTTTCGGGTGATTCAGCATGTTTAATCGCCGGCGAAGCTCGTCGTTGAGAGAAATCACTCTTGATTGCGGCTTAAACCAATCAGTGAACGGGAAGAGAAATAGAAGTGAGGAAAGCGAGCCAACGAGCAAAGTCAAGAGGAAAAACACAGAAGGCTCTTCTCATTCTTCATATTCATCTCATCTGATCATTCCAGTACACGGATATTATCACAGCGACATGGCCATCTGGAATGAAGCTAAGTGGTGAGTGAGAGTGGTGTGAAAATGGTCGGCAAACGCCGCTTTGTTTCATGCACGTATCACAACAGCGGCTTGTATATCCGCCGTCCTCGGTTTCCCTTTTTGAATGATGAATACAGACAACCGCTGCCTGCCGGTGTGGAGAGTTATTTCCTCTCACGCAGGCGCAGAACGTACAGTATGTAGCAGTTGGCCGTCGGCTGTAGTCTTTGCGGTGTGTTCGAGTGCAAATTGGTGGCCTTCGTCGCCGCTAGTTCTCCGATGTCGGGTTGGTGTGTCATGGCGTTAAAGCCACTATGTGAATTTGAGAATTTCCCACTTTGCCACCTATATTAGTGCTAGTTTAAAAAAAAAAAAACACAGATTGGTCTCTGTGAGATGATGAATAAGCTGAAAGCAACACAAAGACTGCACCAATTTTCAACAAGATTGTCTATTTTTCCCACACTTACGCTGCTACACTTTGAGAAATGCTATAATTGCATTAAATCCCTGCAGATAGGAGCTTTGAGCCCTTCATACACATTCACATTATGAACTCAGGAGCTGCTCAGGAAGCGTATGACTTCCTCTAGGCTACGCTGCCATGAAGAACAAATTAACTTCTTCCCTTTCGTTTCACCTCAGAAGCTCAGAAGTAAAACAGAGGCCAGTTCCTCTGTTTGTAGCCATCGCAGGCTTCAGGATATTAAAAGTGGAGTGATTAACATTGAGGCTGTGATGAGGGACACGGCGGTCAGGGGGGGGGGGGTGAACGTGTGGTTCGCCACCAGTCCGCTCCTGTAGAGGAGGACATCTGCCACTCGATTTTTCTGTCTCAGCCAAGGTCACATTGTGACGGAGGCAACGCCGGCAGTGTGATTCTGAATATGGATGTAAACAGAGAGAGAGAGAGACAGAGGGGAGAAGAGAAATGCAGTGCTGTGGTAGTGATCAATTAAAGAATGTTAATGTGATAGTCACTAAGGCAGCACATCAGGCTTCAGTTTCCGTCTTTGCAGCTCTGTGAGAAATATGGATCGATGGGGAGGGGAGATCGAGTTAGCCGGTTCAAATCCCACAACGGTTTAGATGTAAGTCTGAAAGTGAAAGTGAGATTGAAAGGATAAGTCTGGGTTTTATTTCTTTTGTATTGTTTCCCATTGTTCCTAATAATAACATTGCACTAATCAAAGTAATTGTTGAGATCTGAAAAACGCAGTGTCATTGTTAAAATTAAGTCAGACAGGATGAAAAATGAGCAGCAAAATTCCAATTCAATTTTTCAACCAAAAGAAACTGTCTAAACTTCAAGCTTTCAGGTTTTCTATGTTTCTACTCGGAAATTGGAGGCTCGTTCTCCCAGCTTGTTAACGTTAGCACTGATTCCCAGTAGACCTTTTGCTGCTGGCAGCTCCTTCACACCCGGTGGTGTGTCTAGACCAGACTGTCAAAACTCACGTCAACCTCAGTGTGTTACTCAGTGACTTGAATCGTGGAGTAATGTATGGAGTGGTGAGGTCACAGATGGGGTCTAGGAACTAGTTCAGTCTATATTTACTGCTGAAATATTCAGTCAGTGACACACATTCATGCCCTCTGGATAACACCAATATAGGGGGGGATATCACCGCAAAACAATTTATATAGATATATAATATATGGAATATATACTGTATAATTAACATTAATTAAATACATTTTTTAAATTAGGATTTTTACCAAATCAAAAACAAAACAAACTGTCAGACCCTCATTCATCACCTGAAGTGATGTCACTGAGATCTCGCACTGCTGCTGTAAAACAGAGACTCTACATTCTCAGCAATTCTCTATCACACCCTTTGGTGTGTATTTAAACATGATCATATAAAGTGAAGGTGTCTTGAGGATGGTTGCGCTCAGGAGCAGTAAGCTGGGTCACAGTTGTGCTCAAGGGTACGTCGTTTCCTCCTGCAGCATCCGCCTCAGTCTCTGCCTCCACCTTGCAGGACGTGACTAAGCATTTTCCCAGCAGAGCAGATACGATGTGATAGAATATGTTCGGTACAGTACACATGGTTAATGTCTTTACGTATAGAAACATGGAGATTCATATAAGAATTATTCTTATGTCATCTTATTATTAACAAATTAACTGTAATACTTTGATAAACAAATGAGACCATAGTATAGATTCTTAACAACCTCTCTCACACCAGTGGTATCTTTAATGCTTTCTCAAAATCAGAACTTCATTTCCCATAAACTGTTTGTTGTTTATTTGCAAAGAAAAGGACATTAGCCAAAGCCTCTTCCCATTCCCTTCTCTCAAGGTTGTTCAGACTGTGGTCAACCTAGATAATAATGCAATGCATGTTGCATAGTCATAGTGCACCACAAATATAGAATAAAGGTTCTTACGATCTACGATGTCATTATGTTTTCATGTTGTTATTCACAGTATTTTGTTTTTTCCCCCTTGAAGCCTCAAATATCCCCTAAACCAACAGAAATCATGATTAGTCATCCCTTTTTGCAGTCAAAAATCATGTCACATTATGTCCTGTAATTGAAGAGCAAAGCACAAACCGCATCAAATTGTCCAAAGGTCGAGCGAGCAGCATGAGAGTATAAGGCATCTCCGTAGTCAAGCACAGACATGATGGTTGACTGTACAATCATTCCTCAATATAGAAACATGCTTTATATAAGAAACCTATTTTATCTGTAGTTTCTCTCCATTAAGTAATGGAGGGATTACAAAAAATGATATGCAGAACACGTGTCAATTAATGAATCACCGCAGTAAAACAGGCCTATACTTTCAATGATGTACTGAATGTGACATCTGTATTATGTCGACAGACGTGTAAGAATTGAGCCTTTTCGTCCTGATTCATCATTATATTTTCTCTTTTGGCAACCAGCACATCCACCTATGAACTCTGGCTGGCAGAAATCGGCAGATGTCTGTAAAATCTCATTCATCATCCTGCCCTCCAGCGCCAACAAGCCCAGCTATTCAGCCCGTATGCCGCGGTCAATATCCCACACATACACTGCAACAGAAGAGGGGGGGGGGATAGAGGTGCTGAGGATCTCAGCTTTCTTTTCTTCAGGCATGGCTGCACAGATGAGGAAGTTTTAGTCTAAAAGTCAAATCAAATGTCAAAACTATCAAGTTTTAGCCATTACAGTGGAAAACCTGACAGCATATTGATATGAACTGGACGTGACTAGTGAGTTTCTATACAAGCCAATTTGAATGTTGTTGATGTTTAATGTTCACATTCACACCTGGAGATGAGAAAAGATTTAAGCATCTCATTTACGTGACATTTTTGTGTCATTTGACATCACTATTCTCAATCCCGCCTACAAAGATGTGACTGGTTAATTGTTTCTCCAACCAGGGGAAGCATCTGTCAATGAGCACATCATCAACATCATTGCAGTAGTGATGGTACATTCTGTATATGTAAACTAGACTTGTCATTTAATTAGTGAAGGATAAAAGGGGATAGGTCCCGGCTATCCCGTGTTGGTTGGATCATTGTCCACCACTTTAGTGACCTCGCATGGCAGCTGGATTCTCGCAATGTCACGAGTTCACGCGAGAATCACTGGATCATATCTCACACGAAAATCCATCTTGTCAAGCTCCAAGTATGTTGCGTTTGTGTCCAGACAGCTACAGCACGGACTAATCAGCATCCTGCGAGGAGCTACTGCAGCTACAGGCTACCTGGCTCAGGTGTGCATGTTCTAAACAACAGTGGCGGCTCCTGAAGAGGTTAGCGTAGCTTCAATAACAAAGGTTCTATGAGAACTGAAGAGTATTCTTCATCAAAAGAAGAAGAATGACACTGAAGGCTTTTCTCGATGGAAAAGATGTTTTCACTCTTCTCCCGACTGGCTTCGGCAAGAGTTCGATTGACAGATGGTTCATCCAATCACATGCCCTTTTTTTTTCCAATGACAGCTTCTCAGATGGTTCTATGTAAAAAAAACATCTGGCGGGTCAGGTTACCACTTTGGTCCAAACTGAAACATCTCCACTTCTAGACCATAAGTTACTTTTGTATGTTACCTTAACCTTACACTAGATAAAATGATTTTATAATTTGCAGCCTTAATTCTAAACAGTGTTTTTGCTCTCTGGCCTTATCAGTAATTACTCAGTAATCAGAGCAGAGCCCAGCCTGTCTTTCTGCTGGCTGTAGAGTATGGGTGTGTGTGTGTTTGTGTGTGTGTGTGTGGGGGTATCATACCAGACAGATGTGTCACTCAGCTGGCAGTACGCAGATGTACCCAGCTCAGTTTGCAGTGTCATGCTGGTGTTTAGCAAATCCGAAGCCGTCGATCTGTCCAGTGAGACCGCTCTCACAGATCTGACTCATTCTCCTCCGAGATATTTACCTCTTTATATCTTTAAATTATAGTTCATATCCTCCTCCCTCCCTCACTTCACATGTTCTTTGTTGTTTTTCTGCTTTGATCTCGCACTCTCTCTTACTGTAGTTCACCGACTCCTTTCTGTAGCCAACATTATGTCTCTGTTGCTTTCTCTTCTTTCCATTACTTTATCCACCACGATTCCCATTACATGCTTGTCCTGCGGACACATCAGCTGATGACAAACCAACTATGAGCTGTGATGGAGGCCCGAGGACGGCTGAATTAAGCAGAGAGGAAGCATCAGACAGACAAATACAATCTCAATCTTTTATTCAGTGTCAGCAGAGAGATGAGGTCAGGTTTTCATGTGTAACACTGCTACACTTCTCTCGCACTTCATCTGTACATTCACTGCCTGTAACTCAACTATGACTGAATAAGAGTCTAAAGTATTAGATAAGCATTTCTATTCTAAGATGCATGTGAGCTCAGAGCCACGAGTAGAGGAAACAAAGATCATTTGATTTCTGGAGCATTTCAGTGACTGACCCAATTAGTGGCAAGGCTGATAAGGTTGATTGGTCAGCCTGTCTGTCCAAACGACACTTTGATAATCTACAACCACTGCCCAGATTGCCATACGTTTTGGTTCGGATGTTCATGGTCCAGAGAGGATTAATCCAACCTTTCTTGGTGAGCTCTAGACCATTCTTTTTGTGCCGCCATCAGGTCAAATTTTGGACTTGACCAATATGTTTTTCAGTGACAATGTTTCTCAGAAACTAAGGGCTGGAAATTTGCTGAGGATATTTGTCATCCCTAGAGGATGAATCCTAATCTGTTTGGTTGACCCTACTGATCTTTTTACTAGCACCACCGAAGTGTCCATGTGTACACAAGAATTATGAAAATCTAACGGACAAATTTGTAACTCGCTAAGCACAGTCACGCTCCGCAGGGAATACATCCACTGATTTTGAAAATATTGTATAATCTATTGTATAAGTGTTGGCACCTAGTTTTTCAACTGAAGTTGGTCGGTCGGTCGGTTGGTTGACCATTTCAGTGCAGACTGAAGTATCTTGTAGGGATGCCACGATACCAGAAATCTAGTAGTTGATACCAATACCAGTGAATTCCCACGATTCTCGATACCAAATTAAATACCATGGTAAGAAAAACCCCAATAAATCCCATGTAATGTGTACATGTGTCTATATACACTCACTGGCCACTTTATTAGGTACATCTTGCTAGTACCAGGTGGTCTTCTGCTGCTGTAGCCCATCTGCTTCAAGGTTGGACGTGTTGTGCGTTTAGAGATGGTATTCTGCATACCTTGGTTGTAATGAGTGGTTATTTGAGTTACTGTTGCCTTTCTATCATCTCCAACCACTCTGCCCATTCTCCTCTGACCTCTGACATCAACAAGGCATTTCCATCCACACAACTTTCTCTTTTTCGGACCATTCTCTGTAAACCCTAGAGATGGTTGTGCGTGAAAATCCCAGTAGATCAGCAGTTTTTGAAATACTCAGACCAGCCCGTCTGGCACGAACAACCATGCCACGTTCAAAGTCACTTAAATCCCCTTTCTTCCCCGTTCTGATGCTCGGTTTGAACTTCAGCAAGTCGTCTTCACCACCTCTAGATGCCTAAATGCATTGAGTTACTGCCATGTGATTGGCTGATTAGCTATTTGTGTTAACAAGCAATTGAACAGGTGTGCCAAATAAAGTGGCCGGTGAGTGTATATCCTCAGATTGCAAGTAGTAGTTTAAATTCACTGACATGGTATAGGCTACCAGAGGTGGGACCAAGTCATTGTTTTGCAAGTCACAAGTAAGTCTCAAGTCTGTGACTCAAGTCCCAAGTCAAGTCCCAACTCAGGTCTCGAGTCCTAAACAAGCTCTTCACCAAATGTAACGTCATTTTAACAGCAGAGTAACTGGATCCAACTGGTGCTCAGTAACATAACGTCAGTTCTTCACGGTTTTACTGTATTGGATGCTGTTGGGTTGGTTCAAACAAAGTGGATCTGGGGAGTTAGATAAGATAATCAATTGCAAGTCCCAATAACATTCACTGGAAATGAAGAGATAAAAAAACAAAAAAACAACACTTTTCAGAGATTTAGCAATAAGCCACAAAAGACGTGCAAGCTGAGGATGTGCATCAGTCCTTTTCCTTTGAGGCTCATTCACTACCTCTTCCACTTCCTCAGCCACCGACTGACTCACACTCTGATCTGAATATGAAGGCGCTGACAGCATACTTGCACTGGTGTGGGCTCATAGAGACTATTTAGACAGCCCTCCAGGCGCTGGGTCTGTGGGCATGTGTCACATTGATGGCATGCCTTTCGCTGGGCCTCCTGGAGTGCTGCATAAAGTCACCGCGTGTGTGTCTGCTGTGTGCATGAGGACAAGCGGGACATGTGAAGAGCAGAGCGGTACGCTGCATTGATAGAATCAAGAGCAAACGGGAGGCTCTTCTTGTTTTGTATGAGTGTGTGTGTGTGTGTGTGTGTGTGTAAGGAGTCTGAATAGCAGTCTGTGTGTCCAGGGACGGTCAACACCCTCCAGAGGACAAAGAAAGCTTGTGTTTGCCACAGAAGGAGGCGCATTTTAGGGAGCTTTTTGCTTCCCAAAAAAACTCCACAATTGGACATTTTATCAGAAAGCTCTTTTTTACTTCTTTCAGGTTCTTATATGTCTAAAATGAGACCCTGTGGAGGGCTGACGGCACGTTCTGACAACTTGTCTGCTACAGGTTTAATGGAACAAATATCAATTTGAGTAAAAAATACATGTTTAAGGGTTGATTCTCTTATAAAAAGTGAAAAATAAATGTACTCATGCATTGTTAAAGCTGCACTAATCAATGTTTTTACATTAACAATGGATCACATGACCATGTGTAATGTGAATTGGTGACAAACCCACAGAGAGTTATCACCACCTCTGCAGTTTCCCCACAGCTCTACTGAGCCTTTTAGCTTCTCGTATAGCTCGTTGTTCTGGCGTTTTTACTTGGTTGGTTTTCAGTGACAAAGCTCTGATAAAGCCACTATATCTGCTCAGCAGCAAACAGCAGACAGACACAGTTAGAGACCAGCTGGTGAACACAGTGGAGCATTTAGCAGCTAAAGAGACAGATGTTTTTTCTCAGGAGTTGGTGGAGACCAAAAACAGAGCTAAAAGACGAGCGACTTACTTTCATCAGGTGGCCTGCAACTCTAAATGAATGCTAATGTGTCTCTCTGTCTGCTGGATGTGTAAATAGAAAACTTTTGCTAACATTTTAGCCATAACATGTTTATAAGAAAATACTGTGCCAATGTTATATTTACAGTTTGTCCAAAACCAACTATGACTTTTTGCAGAAGTTTCTTTAAATACATTTTACTTCCACAATTTACTTATTTTAGTTCAATTTATGCTCTATTTTGTTGAAGTTACTGAATAAAAGTGCATTATTTGCACAAAAAGTACCTCTTGTGTAATCTTTATTGTAATTACCACCAAAAAATCTGGTTTGAGATTGAATCCTGGTGGGAAACTATTGTAATGACACTCTGCTGTGCAGCATTAAAACCTGGAGAATGACAGATCTCGAAGGTAACACATGTAAACATGTTGATCAGAGTAATGTATAGCTGCTCTGTGGTTATTGGCCATCATATGAGTATTGAAGGCACACAATTTTTATGATGAAACACAAAACGATTTATTGCACAAATTGACATTGCGATAACAATAACAAAAATGATATATTGTGCAGATCTATTGTCAATGATTGGTAGTCAGATTATTTAGCATGCATTTCCTTTTTGATCTCAACCGGAATGGATACTTTGTTTTGTTACATGTATTTCCATTATCTCCAAACTATACTTCTTCAAAAGCTCAGCCCATGATGTTCTTACATGAGCATTAAGTTTAATCTGAATGCTGGAAGCCTTTTCCAAGTCTTGGGGTTTTTAAAACATCCTTTTATTCAGTCCTGATTAATGGTTCTGGTTCTGGTTTTGATTAAAGAACGTAATTAAAGTCTTGACATGCATAAATCATCCAACAGATTCAGCATGCTCTCTCTCTTTCCTGATAAACAGGTCTATTTAAAAACAGTATCTAAATTAAGGCTGTTTTATCATCTGACCTGCAGCAATCAGAGAGGTCAGTGGAAGTGACCGTCCATTTCTGCTTCCTTTATCAGACGCATGAGCTCAGGAAACAGCACATGCAGCAAACGTGATATATGTACAGGAATAGCTATATTTAAATACACATATTTACCGTTGTGTATTTGACACTGGAATTTCAAAAAGGAGTTAGACCAGTATGTTGCGTATATTGTCACAATTATAGTTCAATCTTTAATCATTATTCTCCTCCTCTGATACGATGGATATGTGGTGCATAGCCGCAGAATGCTGCTTCTCAGTGTTCATGTTTTGACCCCGGGGACAGATAAAGCTGCAGCTGTTTGATGGGCTGTTAGAAAGACATGTAAAGACAACATCACAGTATAGTCTACTCCAAATAAACAAAAGTCTCGCTGAGACATCAGTCCTTTAATTCTTGCTATTTTTCTAAGATGATCACAGGCTGATTTTGTAATTTGAGATGACAACCAAGTTTTATTCTTTTACAAAGTTACTGTGAGGATCTTTAACTAGTTATGAAGCAGTCTCAGTTTAATACTGATGCCTCTATATGACCTATATAAGTAGACCATCAGCGGGTAGATTGGCTATTTCTATATAGTTATTCTTAAAGCTTGTCATCTGTAAATCATGCAGGTTCACCAGACAGTCCTTCAGCTCCAGCTCTAGCAACTCCGGCTCTCCCAGACCGAGCACAGACCCAGATCTGGCTTCCTCCGGTGTGTGCTGTGATACTGTATCGATTCTCCAAAACACTGTATCGATTTTTAATTAACTTCTTAAAAATCCGATTGGGTATTTCAGAGGTTGTAGCGGGCTCAGCTTTACAGCTTGAGTGAAGGTACTGGCATCACATTAAACTATAAAACCTAAGGATTCTATTGGTACCGACCATGTCGCTAAATAACGCTCCAAACTTGTGCTAAATTTTGGCGAAGAAAAACTGTCATTGGCCATTTTCAAAGGGGTCCCTTGACCTTTGACCTCAAGATATGTGAATGAAAATGGGTTCTATGGGTCCCCACGAGTCTCCCCTTTACAGACATGCCCACTTTATGATAATCACATGCAGTTTGGGGCAAGAAACATGCAGTTTATATAATATTATTTTTGCCTATTCTAAAATGTTGTATTTCTGGTGTGTTCTTTATACTATGAGAGTTTTCCTAAAGAAGTATTAAGTCTCGAGATGCAGTGATTAGTCAATTAATCGATTAATTGATTGACAGAAAAAGAATTGACTACTATTTTGCTCATTGATTAATTGTTTAAGTAAAAATAAATCCAAATATTCTCTTTGTTAAGGTTGTCAAATGTGAAACCTTGCTGTGCACCGTATTGTCTATGCAGTTTCCCGGAAGAAAGCGAGTGTCACTGTGGGCTTGTGTGGGCTTTAATGAGAGGCCAGAGTATTGATGTTATCCAGAGATGTTCTGGAGAAGCTTGTCTCGTGAAGAAAACAAATTAGCGTCCTTCAGCACATGGCATGTGTTCTACATTTATAGTCTGAGCTTGTGAATGTACCAGCAATAACAGGGCCTCCTGGGTGTCTGTGAATACAAAGTGAGAGTTCCAAGCCCCCCTCTAGTTGGCATCATTTAAAGGTCATATAGTGTAATCTCACACAGCCTGTTGAGTTTTGGCTGATAGTGAAGGAATCTGATTCATTCACTCCACCATGCTGGAGGTCCAGGCCGGATCGCAGAGCCCGCTGGAGGTTAAGGGAGGCACGGGAGAACCAGGACTGGGACTGAGCCGAACAGACTGTTAGACTTCTGCGGCAGTAAAACGAGAGGTTTTCCAAAGGGACTCTGGTGCTCGGAAGCACTACCACTTTTGTCCACAGGGACCGCCAAAATCAACACAAAAGTTTCTCGGTGTAGCTTTAATGTAATTTGAATTGTGTCTCAAATGAATGTAGTTTTGTATATTATATATACTGTATATTGTATTTTCTGCAGCTCAATCAGCTGGCCTTTGGTGAATTGGTTCCATTTCATGCTGCTAGCAATATGAAGGACCTGTTTGACTGCATATAAGCACATGCACACACAATTACCACCCACTGTCCCCTCTCGTTTGTCCCTACTGTCCCATCTGTCAGAGCTAGTCAAACCCCCCCACCAGCCCGCCACTCTGTGCTGTCAGTGAAGGGGGATTGACGTTCAGCAGACCTTGAGGTGAAGGTTGTTATGGCCCAGCAGCTAGTGGGTTTGAACCCCATTATAGCATGAGGATACTCAGTATGCCAGCCACCACACAATGGATCAATAGCACAGATGTGGGGTGGGAAGGCGGGGGGGGGCTGTCTGAAGGGTGCTTCATGAGCACAGTGATGACACCCTGTCGATTCCATCAGCTTCTCTCGAGCCTCATGAACACTCTTCATCACACACATGGCAGCATGGCTTCGCCTTGTAGCTGCACGTGGACATCAGCCAGTGGAACAGAGTGTGTATTGAGTTATGTATGTAAGTGTGTGTGTATGTGTGCAGGCAAGATTGCTTGGCAGGAAATGTTGGAAATTTCTGCAGAGTGAATGCATGAAAGAATTTCTTTGAGGATTTCATGCTCTTCTCCTCAATATTGTTTCACTTGCAGAAGGTATTTTAGGAATGCGAATGTTACGACTCAACAGCTAAATATAGTAAATCATTCTGGAAATGTTAGGGGCTGTATGAAAATGATTTGGGGGAGCTGGTCAGAAAAGGGGGGAGTGTACTCTAACATTTCTTTTTGCAGAGGCGAGGGTAGTCTGACTGTTTGGGGAGGGCTTTCTATTTTTTCTTATGTCAGTTCATGTCAGTTTGAGAAACACACGATACTGTACATGCAGATTTTTACAGTTATTAGTGAGTGAATGTCATCTCTCCAAAGAGCTCTTTAGCCAACAAATGCTCTTCCCTAAATCTGCATCAATTATTTAATTTATATTTATTTAATATATATTAATATGATATTATATTTAATGGTGATTAATCGCCTGATTGTCGCAAATTAATCACACATTTTTTATCTGTTCGAAATGTAATTTTGTAAACAAATATGCTGCTTTATGCAAATGTATGGAATTACTGGAGGTCAATTAACAACACAAAACAATGACAAATCTTGTCCAGAAACCCTCACAGGTACTGCATTTAACATAAAAAATATGCTCAAATCATAACATGGCAAACTCAAGCCCAACAGCAGCTGTCAGTGTGTCAGTGTGCTGACATGACTATGACTTTCCCCTCACAAATCTTGAGGTCAGATGTCAAGGGACCCTTTTAGTGTGTCATGGTTGGTACCAATGGATTCCTTAGGTTTTCTAGTTTCATATGATGCCAGTATCTTCTCTAGCTTTAAAACTGGGCCCGCTACAACCTAAAAAATTGCAAGTTGCGTTTATGCGTTAAAGAAATTAGTTGCAAAAAAGTTAAACCTATAATTCTGTGTTCTTCCTTCCAATTAATTTCCATACAGTCCCTCATAGGATTGTGGCCAAAACGATCACAGTAAATTGTATTATCACGATAATCATTAAGTATTACTATGAACTGAAGAGTTATATTGCAACTTTGTTGGACTCTGAAAGTGAACCAACATCTACTACACTAAAAACACAATGAACTAGAGCAGGCTCGTTGTTTAAAGTTTAAGACGGTGTTATGGCTGTATGTGTTTTCTGTGCTGCTGTCCCTTTTCCCTCTCTAGCAGCTCTGCCCAGGTGTACTGCATCGCTCAACGAGGTGCCCAGGTGTGCTGCATTTGCTCAGGGAAGGAGGTGTTTAAAAGCTCCTGTGCCAGCAGCAGAAGAGAGAGGCTTCTGGTGTGGGGACTGCTGGTTCTGCTGCCTCTCAGTTTATGACTTTTTATATGTCTTTGTTAATAAATCCTATGGATTTTGAGAGTTTTAAAGGTGTCTTTTGTGGTTGGTTTGGGTCAGTGTTCGAAGTGTTGTTCGCCCCAATAGGGCTGCCCAAGAGTGGGGCGTAACAAATTGACTGGAAACGACTTTAAATGCAGCTTCGGTGTCTCTGAGATTCTCTGCATTCATTCATGTTTTCATGTTCTTATTTCTTTTGGTTGTTGTAAAAGAATTAAAAAAAAAAAAATCCTATTGTGCTACTTCATACTCAAACTGTTTTGCATCTGCTAAAATGTATTTCATTCTAAGCCTTTTAGGTTGGAGAGGCTTTGTGATAAACTCTGGGAGATTTGTAAAGACGTTCAGTTGTACAGTCAGCAAATCAAATTTCCGTAAGAACTCGCTCGGAACATTTGCAACATTTTGTTTACAGAACAATCTGTTATAATGCATTTCCATGATGTCAGCTGACAGTAGGTCTAACATGTGACACATGTGACCCCAGAGAGTGTTCGAGTGAGGCTGGGTGAACCTTCCCCCAGCAGGTGGACTGCCCTGGACTGTTAAAGCAACTTTAATTGAATCCACTTTCATTCTTCCATTACTCTACATTGCATGTTCTGTGTCAAATTGTGCCTGCAATGTGAAATCAATTATTCCTGGTTGCGCACTAACATCCCAGGGTGGGGACTCCCTATTGCAGCTTCTCTTGATAAAATGTCTCAGGCTTGGCACTCCCAACTCGCCGCTGGCTGCTCTAATCCCATGATGGAATATTCTGAGGAGAAATTAGATTAGCATTTTAGTGGTGCTAAACCAGGCTGAGTTTAGCTCTTGCGCTGCCAGATGTGTGGTATAGTTGGGATGCAGATGACTCACGCTCAAACACTCAGTGATTAACAGTTGGGTTGAGGCCACATGTTTCAAATGCTGACAAGATGACTGAGGTTCTGGGATTCATCAGGCCGGCGCTGGCTCTTTTTCTTTACTCACGGTTTTTAATGTGTCCACCCTAAAGTGTCCGCTGTGCAACAATCTGTTGCGTCATTTGGATCCCTAAAGCGTAGGAGTGGTAACTGGTAACTGTGTGCTTTCATACCGATGCTTTGATTTCATACACATGGTGGCTTTTTGTTTTTGTTTTAGGATCTTCTGTGTATTTTTCCAGACTAGTAAAGGCTACATAGGGCTGGTAGAAAATACTTTATCACAACTGACTAATATATGAATGAAGCAACTTGTGATGTTTAAGTTGTAGTGGGCTCAGTTTTAAAGCTAGAGTGAAGATACTGCATCATATGAAACTAGGAAACCTAAGGAATTCATTGGTACCAACCATGTCATACTGGCTTCTGGGAAAGAAGCTAAATAATGCTGGAAACTTATGCTTAATTTTGGCGAGGATAAATTTGTCATGGCCATTTTCAAAGGGGTCCCTTGACCTCTGACCTCAAGATATGTGAATGAAAATGGGTTCTATTGGTACCCAAGACTCTCCCCTTTACAGACATGTACCTATTTTATGATAATCACATGCAGTTTGGGGCAAGTCATAGTCAAGTCAGCACACTGACACACTGACAGCTGTTGTTGCCTGTTGGGCTGCAGTTTGCCATGTTAGGATTTGAGAACAGATAACAGAGAACAGATGAAAAATGTGGATTAATGTGCGATTCATTTGCGATTAATCGCCATTAACTATTTTAATTGATTGACCGCCCTACTTTAAATCATAACTTTTTTTAATTGTAGACTGTAATCAACGTTGGCAAAGGTTTTTAAATAATTAATTGTTTAATAATTGAGAACTTTTGGCTTCTTTTGTTCAATTAAAAAAGTTTTTTTGGTGAAAAACATTTATCTTTAGTAAAGTAAGGTATTTAAAAAAAGCATGGCATCCTTTGGTATTGATATTGTTTCGGTACTAGGATGGAACATTTTCAAATGAGCTCTGAATATCTAACTATCTAAGAAAGCAAAACACACCCACACACACACACACAAAATCAAAAATAACAACATGAACATCAGTTTCTTTTCCACAGAATAACAATTCAGGAGATGTCTATTTTTGGAAGCTCAGTAATGTAAAACACTGACATACAAAGCTGATTCACACACGATTCGAAACACTTCATGTCCTCAGGTCATGTTTAATGGATTAACATCAACAACTGTGCTTCTCAGCGGTTACATGCTGACCAAGTGCTGACTCCACATCGGGAAGTTTGTTGTATGTTTGTTTGCAATCTGTCTAACATTTCCTCTTACAACTGTAGATTTCTTTAAAAGTCCCTCTGTTTCCCGTCTACAGTACTCATCCCTGGCTCTCTCGCGTCCTTCCCTCCTCACAGACTCACATGCTGATTAGAAGCTGTTGGTGTTCCTGGAGGCCTTGTTGTGTGTGTGTGTGTGTGTGTGTGTGTGTGTATGTGTTGTGTGTGTGTTTGTTGCCACTCTTCATATCCTGTTAAATCTCCTCCTCTGTGTGCAGCTCTGGTCCTTCATGTTGCTGCTGGCTCTCTGTGGTTGCAGCTGTTGTGTGAGTTTGGTCAAACTGATGTAATGGTTTAGACCTCTCTCCAAAAGCTAATTAGTTCTCAATACACTTGACTGACTACAATTCGCTGTTTATGTATGTATGTGTGTGTGTGTGTGTGTGTGTGTGTTAGAGGTTGCCAATTTCCTTCATCAGTGTTATAAAAAATAGATTTCTTAACCTGGTATAACCTCTGCATGCATGTTTACATATGTAAAATGCACGAGTGTGTTTGGTTTTGTTTGTCTCGTCCAATCACATGTTTTCAGCGTACAGGTTTGGGGAAATATGATTGGTTGAAATTCAAAGGATCGGTGACTGGTGACTTTTTTTTTCTCCAACAAAACACAGTGTGTGTAAAAAAAGTGTTTATACTCGCTTGAGGTGGTTTTTGCCTGGGATATAAAAACGCCTTTGCCGATTAAATTCTGATATAGCCAACATTCCACTCACATGACCAATCAGCTGTTTCTGCTGACGGCATCTTCTCAGATATGTGTGAATGCTTGTCTTTGTCTCTGGACAACATGAAACATGACCAATACTAGCTGACATGAAAATGAAAGAACAACTGAAACACAATCCTGAAGACCTCTCTCCATTTTTTCTATTGTAGATGGTTAGATGACCAAGGAAGGAGACTTGTTTTGTTTCCGGTTCACAACCTCTTCTTCTTCTACTCTGTGTGTTTGTATGCTATCACATGACCTCTAAAAGACACACTCAGACTTCAAGTCTGGCAGTAGTAGAGCACACATAGGTGTGCCGGCTGCTTCAGCATTTCTATAGCAGGGGGCCCTAATCCATTCATCTCTCTCACCTAGCACAGATTGTATGTGTGTGTTTTCACATGTCTACGTGGACATGAGTGTATGCTTGTGTGTGCAAAACAACAGTGCTTCCTTACTTGTGTGACTCCTGGCTGTTTATCTGTCTCATGCTTTGCAGTGTGTGAGCAGCACTGACTCCACCCTGCGGTTTATTCTCTTGTTATATAGTGTACGTGGTGTCATCAGTGTGTATGTGGACTCTTTAGTGTTGTGTGGAGGGTTTTTCATTATGACTGACCTCACATTTGTGTTAACAGCTTTTTAAAATACCTGATAATTCTGATCTTTGGAGTTTGGATCTTTGCCGAGAGAGACAGATTGTTGAAGAAATGGCCAAACGTTGCTGTCCCTCTCTGTCTGCTGTCTCTTCTCCTCATCTTTCTCCTGATTGTCGGTGTTTTCATACTAGGATAGAAGCACTTTATCTTCGTTTGTTTGAACGCGATGACACTACAAATGACTACACTTTTAGGGGAAATGTGTCTTATTTATTATCAGGTTTTCACTTCTCACAAAGTCGGAAATTGGAACCTATTTTTCTTCCTTTCTTTCTGTCATACTTGACATTTCTTTGGTCTGACTCTGTGTTGCCATTCTCAGTCAGACTGTGAACGGGTAGAGCCTCAGAATGCTGCAGAGAGAGAACATTTTTATTATGTTTCAGCCTCTCAGCTGAGTTATTGCAACAGTCTGAGAGTGTGACATAAAACATTGCACGACTGGGTCTGTAGATGATGATACTTTAGATGCATTTCATAGCAGTAATGATGCAGAAGTCAGTGTAGATGATAGATGATAGTGGTTGGGTCCGTAGCTAAGTTATATCCTCACCAAATAATTCTCAAACGCAACAATTAACTCAACTTGCAACTCAACTTGGACGTTAACCTTTGGACTGAATTTAGTTAGTGACGTAGTATAGAAAGCGAGAAAGACTTCTTATGGTGGGCGGGTCCAAATAACACCGGACTTTTAACCAGGAGGCCAATATTGGAGGCCGTTGTTGACTGGTGTTTTGTGACGTTTTTCCTCAACCTAACTAAGTGGTTTTCTTGCCTGAACCTAAGTTAGTGGATTTCTTGCCTAAACCTAACTGTGGACATTTTCGTGGCGTACAAATGACATGCGAAAAGGCTAAAATGCGTACTCATGTTTTGTGTAATGTCATGGTATTCATACGCCTTCCCATGTGACCGAGTTGTAGTTCAGGTGTGACTGCAGTTACAATACAATACAATACAATACAGCAATGTATTGTGCTACACCTGTGTTTGACCTGTCAACATGTTTGCTATGAAAAAGGTCCATTCTAGGTTTCACACCACAGTTTGAATGAATCCTTTGTAACATAACTTCAACATATCAGCCATTAGTAGTTCCTTCCACAAATCTCAGTATTAGCCTTGAAAAACAATAGCCGACGACCTCTATCTACCAGGTCAAGGGGATGTTGGAGGAGAGACAACCAGCCTCAGTCTGCTGCTCTCTGATCTCTGGACCAGTAATGACCTCAGTCCTGTTATGTGTCAACACCTCCAGTTAGCCCTGACAGCCACATTAATTCACCATTTCAGTATGATCAACACGTCTGAGGTCGCGGAAAACAACAAATTAAAGTCTGACTTTGCCTCGGCTGCAACGGAAGGAATCAAATCTCTGGTAGATTTGTCCTTTCAAGTCTAACTGAAATAAAAGGAAATGATAATAAAATGAGAAAAAGTGAGAATGACGTATTGTCTATCACATCAAATCAAATCATTTTAAATTGTATTCATTCATTTTTTTCATGACAAATATATGGACTTGGTGTGCAAAGGCCTTAAGATAGGATGAGACTTCGAGGTAGAGAAGCAAAAAGAGATGTGATCCTCCCTCATTTCCCTGCATGAGCCTATACCTTTATCCTTTAGGACTTTAAATGAATACAGCTGCAGTGGTCCTGAAGCTAAAACAGCAGAGCTTCCTCTGCCAGGAATGTGTCTCTGTTCTGGCCTGACATGGGTGGAAGCAGCCTGTCACATACAACAGCAAGGAAGATTTAGGAAACTGGACGTGGACCCAGACTGAATTCCGTCTGTTAGATTTATTATTTGCATGCAGCGACAAAGGTCTCAGCTTGGTTGGAAAATGTTAAAACACACAGCATGCAGCCTATGATTGTGGCCTTAGAGGACTAATGGCTGGATGATTGGTTGTTCCAATGTGATATTCAAACATCCGCTGACTGGGGAAAAAGAGGTCAAGTGGTCAGGCCATTGAGCACCACCCACCTAAGGGTCCCACCACCTAACCACACGCTCCATATTCAATAGCGAATCTCATTAGAGGGTTTAGCTCATACAAAATAGAAATAGTAGTTACTGGATGTAACTCCAGTTCTATGAGTACATGCTACGCCCTCTAACTCCAGGCTCGCTCCTGTTCTGTTCCCTTTGCTATGTTTCAAAGGGAGATGAGCAGCGGGTGCGCTGTGGTTTTCAGAGTGTGTGGTTTGCTACCTCCTGATTGGACGGTGAGTGCAAAGATCTGTCTCTGGTCGCTGAGGCGGAGCTCGATGGGGTTTACCAATAGCGAAGCCCATTATAGGGCTATGCACATACTCATAGAACTGGAGTTACATCTAGTAACTTCTATTTTCTTTCTGTGGCTGGAAACAGGGTTGATAAGAGCAGTAAAACTCCACCAAAACAGTAAAGATCCATATAGTCATTTGAACATTATTTATTTGAACTGTATGTACAGTACTGTAGTTTTATATACAGTATATTGTACAACACCAACACACCCACTCCCACTCTCAGTGAATGAGAAAGAGAATAACAGTATCAGCTGCAGGGTTTAATGAGGCTATTGGCAGCTGCTGATGACCTGAACTGGATGGTGGCTAAAAAAAAGCGGTGATGAGGGATTGATTGGGCTAACAGGCTGATCCATAGTGTGACCGTTGTTACATCTGAACCATCAGTGTGTGGATGTAAGAACACTGTTTTTACCCTTGATGGTGTTTAGACTGCAGGTGTGTTTCTGTCTGACCTTCTGTGACCTTAGGGAGTTCTGTAGCAGCTCTGTTTGGGTATGAAGTTGAATGAGGTGACCGAGCTGTAGGTGTTGCCCTCATCTAATCAGTGTGCTCTAATATATCAGTCTAGTGCTCCTAATGGCATCTGCAAGATTTCAGATACCGGAGGAAAACAACCAATCAGAGGCGAGCTGGAGCCTTGCCGTATCTGAGCAAACGGTCAAACTAGGCAGCGCTGATCAAATATTAATCAATATTCTGTTACTGTAATGCCTATATAATAAATTAATGAATGATTGGGAGACATGTTTATCACGCAGAGCTGCTAATGTGGAGCTCTTAGAGCTGTTCTGTTTTGGTATTTTCCATGTGGAAGAAGCTACTCTCCAAGTTTTACTGGGCTGTGAAGATGGAAATAATGATGGTGGAGTTGCTGGTGAAAGTGTTGCCGCTGTGGTGCAGTTTGGAGGAAGTCATTAAAGCACCAGAGCTGGCAGACAGGGCAACGAGTCAAGGAATGTCGAAAGCACGGGATTATTACCACATTTACCACTGACTTGTAGAAGACAGACAGATAGACGGGCAGACAGACAAATGATGAGGATTTACGAATGATTTTTCCTGAAGATATGGAGATCTTTCATATACTGAAGAACTACAATAGTGAGTGGGAGTGGAGAAGCTGTATGTCCCTCTAGTGTCTACATCTGAAATGAGTGGAAACATGTTACTAGTCATCCAGCAGCAGGCTCATGAAACAAGGAGCTGAGGGACACATCTGTGCATGCTTTAAATGGTACTCATTAAGACCTAGAGTATGTCTGACACCCTAAAAAACAGAAATGTCGACCTGCTGGTAGCGATAGAGATAAAGTCAGGAGATCACCAAAGTCAGTAGGATTTAGGACCATGAACGTCTGTGTAAAATTTCATTGTAATCTTTAATAGCTGTTCAGATATTTCCATCACACCACTAGCATAGCTAAAAAATCATTTCTTTTCACGTGTCCCTGTTGAGGCGTGAATCTGTGGTGGTTCGTGCCGGATTGCGTGATGTTGTCAGCTGGTTATGTTATACTTACTGCAGCCTCTTTCTTTCTTCTCTCTGATCCTCTCCTGTCAGAGAAATTGTGTATTCTGTTTGCTCCTCCACAGCTTTATTTTTAGTCTTGCAAGGCTCCCATCGTTTCCGTGATGACTAAAGGAATGAAATTACTCTCGTCTGTCTGCAGTATTTGCGTAGACTAAAACTTCATCCCATCAGATGTGGGCCGACAGAAAGGCTACTGTTTTCCCTCTTTTCCCTTTTCACAGCAGGATTCTTACATGTAGACGACAATTCAGTCGGAACAAATAAAACAGAAATGAAAGGAAAAGATAGCAGAACACTGACAGCTGCATTTTGCTCACTTAGATACACTTAGAATCCATAAAACTGTCCAGTCAGGTTTGGGCATGGTTATTTTCAAATATTCTCTCTCTGACTCTTACATTTATTTAACCTTTATTTAACCAGGCAAGTCAATTAAGAACAAATTATGCGGCCTGGCAATCATTTGATTCTATGTATGTTCTGTATTGCATGTAGATCACGTCCTCCAGAGTGTTCTCAATGTGGTGCGTTAGCCTCGCATAAAGTCGGGTCAGGTATTAAAGATGCAAAGTAGAGAGGGAGAGATGCTGTGTGAGGTGAAAGGGACAGGTGCAGGCAGCTGTTCTTGGGCTTGAGTTTGGCATGTTATGATTTGAGCATATTCTTTTATGCATAAAGCAGCATATTTGCCCACTCCTATGTTGAGTATTATCCATCCATCCATTATCTGTAACAGCTTATCCTATTCAGGGTCGCGGGGGGGCTAGAGCCGATCCCAGCTGACATTGGGCGAAGGCGAGGTAATATATAACATATAATTAATATAAAATGAATGCATATATATTTAATATATATTTATATATATAATTTATTTATATTTTTTCTGCCATGTATTCACATTCTCTCATATCTTGTTTGCTGTGGAGCTTTTAAAGCCCATATGGGTCCCATATGGTGGTTTACAGTTGCCACTACACTCAGATCAATATGAAGGATCAGTCTGATGTTCCCCTAATGCCTTCTTAACACAGCCTCATCCATCAGCGTCCTCTTTTGCTTCCCCAGTCATTATAGTAGTCAATATAGATGAAGCTGGATGGTTGGTACAGTGTCAGAACTGACTCAGCAGAGCGCTGTGACACTCTTGTTGTTGTAACATTTAAAAAGAAAATTAAGAGCTTGTCATTCATAATTAAAAAATAATTCAAATGGTTGCTGCTGAAAACCTTGTATCTCCAAAATATCTATTTGTAACCCACAGAGAGGAGCCATGTCTTTCCTTATGTTTGGATAATGTGCATCACTGTTGGAAGGTCACAGATTGCTTTGCCTCTCGCTGTATCAATTTCCACATTTCTTGTAAGATTTCCAGAAGCCTTTGCTTTTTATATCTGCAGGAGACATCTTCTCCCTAGAGGAAGGTGTCCTTGTTTTTGTCATGTCGAAAAGAACCCAAAACTCTAAAAATACAGACCGTGTGACAGCGGGTCTTTGCCTCACTTCCCTTTGTGGATTGCTGTATAGTTGAGATGTGGCTCTGCATCATTGACAGGTGAGCGTTTAGAGATGGTAGCTGGAATCTCCTGATCTTAAGTAGATAGTTCTGTTCTTTGATTTAGTAGCCGATCACTGGCCAATTTAGGAGAAACTGAAACAGTATTGGACTGACACAGATGTCAAACAATCCTAAAAGTGGCCTTGTTCGGTCTGTAGTGACCTATTAATGCCCCATCTTGGCTCTGCATGATCCCACAGCTCATTGGCTTTTAGATTCTTGCCAGCTACAACAAAAAAAAGAAAGAAAACTCACAGTCAGCTTTGTTGCCGTTATTGCTCTACTTTGTGTAGTTAAATGTAGGTCACTGATACAGTGCATGTCCAAATAATTGCACCATGAAAAAAAGATGATGAAAATGTGTTATTAATATCCCAGCACCACTGTATACTCCACCATGTTGCCAGACTCCTGATATTTTCCAGTGTGTGAAGCTGCTGTTTGAGAGCTATCCAGTTGGATGGATGTCACTTGGTGGGGGACAGTGTTTTATAGGAGTATATGATATCTCAATTGTCTTTCCTTTAAGGCTCTTTCACATCCTTTTCTCCTTTTTTTTCCCAGCCCTCCCTCCTTCTCAGTTATTGGCTCTGTTATTTTCTTTCACACTATTTTGTCACATTTAAAGTAACCTCCTCTCTCCTCACCACACTTGAGTCATCACCGTTTTCTGGCTCATCGAAGGCTCAGTCTATTAATAAAATGTTGATTATGAGGCATTTATCATGTATCACATAAACAATGGGGTTTTACAATGTAAATGATGAATTTAAAAATAAGAGACTTGCACCTGTTGTAGAATTTCCAAAGCATAATAAATGTTTAAAGCCTAAGACACTTATTAATCACCTACGAAACACACCTACTAAAGCTGTTGGACTTTGGACTGACTGGAGGGATGTTGAGGAAGGAGTCAAATAGAATAGGATATTGTCTGCGTACAGGGTGATTTTATGATCGTGCGATCTGTATTTAATGCCAGATAATGCTGTTATTTTGCCTTATGGAAGTGTGGCTTGGCTGCTGCTAGTTGTCTGACAACACCACCTAAGTTTGTAAGAGCCTAGGAACTCTCGAATACTGGATTTTTAACTTAGGTTCACCAGGGAGAGCAGTGCGTGGCTATTGATCAGAAAAAGAAAAAAATCGAAATTAGTATTTATGTAGTATTTGTGTAATTTCGGCTGTCGTTTCTATCATTTGTGAGACTGTTTTTAAAAAGCAATTGCTGAGATCTGGCAAGAAACACAAACAGTCAGACGATAGGACAGGTTGCAGATGGAAATCAAAGCCTGGCATTTAAAAAGAAATCCGATCCTCCTTCCTTTCTTCTTCCAACAGAGGAAATATATGATATGCCAAGTCCAGTGCAGTAAAATTGTGTGTGTAAGGTGTAGAAGTGTTTAAAAGCTACAGCTTCAGCTCAGTTTTTGCACTGAAAGAAGAAAGAAAAGGATGTGAGGAAACCAAGAAAGGACGGCTCCATCTATTGATGTTACTTTCAATGAAAAACTTCCAAAGGAACCAGATTCCCTCTCAGCTTGACTAAATAACTTTTTGTTTTGCACAAACAGTCTTTCTCAATAGTGTGGGAGCTCTCTGCAGCAGGAGTCCATCTATCACGTCAGGGAAGCAAAAGCTGAGAGAGACAAAGGCGGCAAAGAAACCCTGTGACCTTTGAACTGTGTGCTGATGCCGCCGCTGTCCTCTCTCAGTGTGTGTTACTGTGTGTATGTGTGGTTTATGTTGTGATAGCATGCGTCGCCTGCTCACTCAGTAGCCATAGTTACATACAGTAAATGTCATTGTTCCTCCCCTGTCACAGATTCTAAATGAGCTGTTTTACTTGAATGTCCAGTCGAGTGTTTTGTAATTTACGTGCAACAATTTATATACGGCAACGCTTTAAATGACAAGGAAATGTGTGATCACCACACTAACATGCGGTTAATCACATCTCTCAGCACATGCACTATGCATCTATTGTGTTTGCTTCAGTAGCTCCACGGCTTTATTGGATTAAAGCAACAGAGGTTTAAATTAAAGGATTCCTTTATAGTCTCCCTTGCATTACACATTAACACCTTCTGACATTCTCTGACATTACAGAGAGAGTTTCCTTCCACACTGAACAACAGAATTGAATGTTTCATGTAGCAGGTCGACTATGATTTAAACTGATGTGAGTATTGTTTGATAGATCTTCCTGATGCAGTTTGGTACCGACAGCTCCGTCTGTGTCAGAGTTTGGTTGACAGACAGCTGATATTTCTAACTGGCAGTGGAGATGTTTGGAACATTTGCATTTTTGTAACTGCAATAATGATCTGAGGAAGCAAAGGAGCACCTTTAAAGTCTGATATGACACGTTTAATGAGGGCTTTGGTAAAAGAAGTCAGTATGAAAAATTCACTTTCTCTAAATAATAATGAGACTGCCAGTATGAGATCATTTCAATCACTCACAGTCCACTTTCATATGATACAAATTTCCTGGTACGCTAAGACCCTATAATCAAATATATGACTTGATAAGATGCATTTTCTTCTCTTCTGCAAGTTCTCATGTTCCCTCCGTGTCTACTGTATAATTCTATCATCCAGTATCATGATTTCCTTTAAAGCAGTGGAGCTGCAGACACTTAGTGCAATAACCAGCTCACTGCTGTCTAACTCACACTCTCCAGCTCTACACTAGTTGAATTCCCTGAAAGATGATTATTGCGTTGCACACAAATGCTATTAAAGCCTCTCCTTGGACAGCACACACACTCTCCAGTGATATTGTCTTGTAATTGCTGTAGGTATTTTACACCAGACTGCCATCTTGAGGTGCTCTGCCTCAGCGACATCACTGCTCATACTGTATGCGACATTCACAGCCATGCTGTTGTAGATATACGCAGCCCAGGGCGTCAAATACCAAGGCATATTCACGGCCGTTGGCGTTTGTTACCGCCGCGCAAGGCACCCTTTAGCACCAGTATGAGACATCCTATAGGCTTTCCATTAACTACAATGTAAACCCATCCACGGCAACAGTAAATGCACAGAGAAAGTGCGCCGGGAGTGACTGTGGTGACGTAGTTTAAAGAGCAAAAAGACACACGCCAGGCAAACGGGAGGGGAGGTGGATGGGTCCAACAAAACACTAGGCTTTCATCCAGGAGACCGCTGTTTGTGTCCCGTGTGTTAAGTTTCACTTTCACGTTACAATCAGCTGTTTGTTCGTGTCCCGTGTTTCATTTTTACTTTACAAACGTAGTAGTTTTAAGCCCAACCACGTTTTTTTCCTAAACCTAACTAAGTGGTTTTGTTGCCTAAACTTAAAGTGACACCAAAGAGGTACATACTTTTCTTTTTGTGCTGCTATATACTGTACTTCTATTCCACTACATACCACTGTTTGCATAGAAGGGAATGACTTTAGTTTGGGCTGACTGCCTGGCTCAGAGAGAGTTACCTGGACCAGATCCTGCCTGAGAGGCATCGGGGGACAGGGACACAATACTATATGATACCAGGGAACCGTGACAGATCCTGGTTGTCTATGTCAAGTCTGTGCAGAACCTCCTGCTCTCTAATAATAAACAATTGTGACTGTTTTGTTAAAAAAAAAATCAATGTGCGTTTTGTGCTCAGTTCCTCTTGAGTAAAGCTGTTAAGCAGATGCATTCATTTTTAATGAAGATGCCCTCAGAGAGCCATCATATGTCTCTGTGTACTGTATGTGTGCATGATAATAAATATCCAGCTGAGGTAATAACAGCAGGATACTGACACATCACTGTGATTGGAGCCTTATAGGTCACTCATACATATTGTATTAATATTGATATAACAATGCGTTTAACTGTTACATGATGGATTGGCCTTGAACGGAGACGTCGTCTCCATCGCCTCATTCATTTGCTCAGTCAGATTGCCTCTCAAGGTCTCATAATTCATAACGTCATTTTGAAATCGTGCTGAAGTGACAGGAGGAAGTAGAGTGAGAGAGATTACATGTTTGTTTACAGTTGATAGACAGACACGTCTATGTTATTAATGTAGATGATATGCAGTATAATAGGTCATATATGGTGCCAATATTTAACAAAACTGAAAGCCTGATTCAGTAGTGGGCCTCTAGTAGCTGCTCAGGTCTTCATTGCCTGGAAGACAACAGTGTAAGACCAACGTTACCTATTTATTTATTTATGTATTTATGTATGTATTTATTTATTTATTATTTTTTTTTATTTATTTATGTATTTATGTATTTATTTATTTATTTATTTATTTAAGAATTATATATAAGTTATACTGTCAGTATAACCAGTTGTTATTTTATTGTTATATTATTCTACTTGGGCTATGCATCCTAGTAGTAGGCCTATAATACTCCAATAATATTCCAACTGAAACATTATGGGGTTAAGGTGTGTGTTATATATTTACCCATAGTGTTAATAGTGAAAGTGTGTTATTTGCAGTATCGCTCTATATTATATATTATAGGATGTCTATAAGCTGGAATCAACAGCAGCCAGACGGACAGACAGACAGGCAGGTATGCATGCAGAGCTGAGCTGTGTGAGCTATTCATTAAGGTTTTAGGAGCAGTGTCCAGGATGCTCCTACATATTATACAGAGACACATTGTGAATTTCTACAGTGAATAACAGACACTAGGAGATATTGTATTTAGGGGTCCTCCCCCAAAATAATTTGACTTAAAACTATGCAATTTTACATAATTTTGGACCATTATTATTACTATAGATAACTCCAAAATAAGACAAAAGACAAGACAAAATTACTATAGTTTATAATAAAGTAGAATAATTATGTTATTATTTACACATATCACAGCTTTTGACTTCCTGAACAACTAAGTCAACTCTTAACCTTGTCTAAACACTCAGATGGTGCTGCAGTAACCTGACTCCAGATCAGTGCCAGCTGATGCCAGTCACGCGCTGCCGCTCCAAACACTGATCTGATTTCTGCTGCACACTTTTATTTATGGCAAACTGTCAGCTGTGTTATTTTTGACAGGGACAGTAAACGTCTCTCCTGTCTCCCCGTCCCTCTTGTATGTGTGTGTGTCTTTAATTAGTGTGTCATGTGAGCTGCTGCCAGGAATAACACTGTACAGTCACAATAGGTGAGTGCTGTGGAGAAGGTCAGGAGAGGAAGAGGACACATGTTCAGTCGTCTCACTGAACAGTCAGTATGACCTCCCAGTGGATTAACCCCAGACTGGGAGTCGTGTTTACTTGGTTACAGATCAGCCATATTATATTTAATGGAAGCTTAATTTCTAACATGAAGTAATTCCACTTCGTGTCGAGGCTCTTTCAGTGGCTTTAGTCACATGCAAAGGAATTGTGGTCGTGTAATGTTACTAAGCATCATCAAGAGGGCGCCATTCACCAACTGAAATTAGAAGGTGAAGCAACTTGGCTCAGTAAAACATGGTGGGAATGAGAGTTGCACAGATTTGGGAGCAGTTTTTTCATATTGGAATCACAGATTCTTCCAATTTCATCATTTCATTTTCTGACTATGGAGGACGAAACCTGCCAAAATCTATAATAAATGAATAATGAATTAAATGACTCTATAGATAAATAAAAATGTCATTAAATGTAGCAAAAATAATATTAAAAATAAATGTAGCGATTAAGTAACTGATAAAATGTGACATAAATTGATATTTCTGTTTTAATTTTCTTCTTTAGTTATTTACCTTTGAATTAATTCCCTTATTTATTTACTCTTCTGTTTAATGTTCCCTTTTATTTATTTACGTATCTATTTTTATTATTTTTTGAATTTATTTATTTATTTTTGAATTTATTTTTATTTATATATTCATTTTTTGCATTTATTTTGTATTAATTTTATATGCATTTTAAATGTTTTTTTTATTTATGTATTTATTTATTCATTCATTTTCCCTTTGCATTTCACCCCTTATCTATTTCCCCAAACTTGTTTATGTCTGTATTCTTTTCTTTCTACATTTCTTTACATATTTCTTTTACATTTACATTTTACATTATGTTAATGAGGGGGTTGTCACCATGTGGTCAGGGTGTATGATATTTATTTATTTATTGAATCATTTATTTAGTTATTCATTTTTTTTATCCTCCATATCTGGTGGAGGTGGAGAGTAAAGGCTGAGAAAATAAAAGTAGAAAAAAGACAGTGACAACACCTAAAATAGACATTATTGAGAGCAGGAACAAACATTTTAAAAATACAACACCAATATTTTAGTTTAAACATGTAAACATAAGAACCCAAAATACATTTCATCAATGTATCTGTACTTACTGACCTCATATGCCTCATACAAATCTTCATGTGTGCCTTTACATCCACTAGGGGGTGTTAAGTGATGAAATTGCCTGTTGATGTGATGTGTTAGTGAACCTGAGAATTTCAGGTGATAGGATGTCTTTAACCACCCGGTTCTTTGTTATTTCATCCCAACCAAACTCAGCAGCACCTCATATCTTTGCAGATCATCTCACATGACCTGACCATCATCAGCCCAATCATCAGATGTAGTTAGACAATCGCTGATAGCCTAGTGTAGAGAGGCAATTACAGAATGCATATTGCTGAATGGATATTGCTGGTCTTTATTAGTATCAAAAGTGTGGTTGGAAATATTGATTGCCTTTTAATATAAAAATATTGGACTTTAAGGATTATAACTTTAAAGTCACTATGTATGCAAAGACAGTAATGCACACCACTATATAGGGTTATATGATATACTGTTATTATGATATAGAAGATGGTAAGAACATGTTTATTTGCCAGATACTCGCCTGATGAATTAACACAGAAAAATAATCTCTCTCCGTTCTTCACTCTTTGCCCCTTCGGCTCTGTGAAACTAGGCCAGCGTAGGCTCATTCTGGAGTAGTTCTACACATGTGTGGGGATGGAAGTGGAGGGGGCTAATGAGGAACAAGATCAACGAGCACAGTACAAGAAATCAATTTAAATGGAATCGTACATTTTCGTAAGATCTCCAGTGAATGATGCCAGTTTTGTTCAGTCTTATAGCAGTGAAACAAGAATGCAGTAGTAGTATTAAAACACTATAATACGTGCACTGCTACACAGCTGCTCATTCAGTCTGAGCATGTACTGTACATTTTTAATGATGTTAAAATCCTGAAGTTGTCAGCTGACGGAACGTCTGCGGCCACGCCCGCCTTTGTCGTCTCCACATCAGCCTCCTCCGGCCCCTTCTTCGCCTCGCCTCGGCCATATCGGTATTTTCCTCCATCTTTCCCCTTTGCCCTGTTGCCCTGACAACAGACAGACACCTTGGCGAGTGTTTCCTTGGAGACGGGACAGATGAGGGTCCCCCCCCTCTCCCTGTCTGGTCTGACAGCACCACCTGATTTAGATGATAAATACAAACCAGAGGCTTTTCTTTTTTTCCCTCTTCAGCATTAAGACAATCCGGTTGTAGTTTATGAGAGCTCTGGGGAGTTGTAGTGCAGCTACTGTATGGCTCAAGGTCCAAATGTTCTGGCTTCCTGAGTGGGAGTGTTTGTGGACACAGTAGCACATGGCTGTATGGCAGATTGGGGATTTCAGGACGTGGATGGTGTGGGTGGGGGCAGTGAGGATTAAGAATCTTTAAGTATATCACATGAAGAGGCCACAAGCTGTCAGTCCAATCTCTGGATCTGAGAACACAAACTTTTCACTTTTCAAACTGACTTCACCAGATGTGGCACAATAACTGTTTAGAGGGATAACAAAGATCTAATGAGGAAATAGTAAATCTAAATATATTAAAACATAAAGCCACACAAATGTTTGACTTTGGAGCCATCCGGTGGTTTCAAGACAAAGCATACTGCTATAGAGAAGAATGAAGCTAGTAAGCTAGTAAAAGAACCTCTTTAGGAAATCTACACATTTCAAAATCACATGATATGAAAAATGAAAAAAAAAAAATGATAGAGGAAACCCAGGTTTAGGTTAGGTTACAACCTGTTCACACATTGGCAATAAAAAACGATTATACTTGTAAAAACTTACATACAGTCCCTTTAAGATCATTTTTTCTATTACAAGTTTTCTAAAATCTTATGTTTAAATTTGCAAATGAGGCATTATCTAATTCTAACCAAATCCACAGATGCAAATGGACAAAGTGTAGTAAAAATAAACACTTTCATGTGCCTTTTTTGTGTCTGTAAGAAACAAAATAGCCCAAAGTCTCAAAATGTATCAGTAAATTAATGAAAATCGCTGTTTTTGCCTGGGGTTTCTCCACCTTAATTAAACCCAGTGATCATGTCGACCTGTACTGGCCAGCTAAAGGCAAAGCTCAAGCTCTCTCACAGTCACTTGAAAGAGAATTATCTCCTCTGGAAGCCATTGGCTCTAATTAGGCTCTGTATTAAATTTAACGCAGCGTGGATGAAACAGCTACTTATCACCACCTGCTCTTATTGCAGGTGCTGCTCTACTTACACAGTATACCCCTGACAGGTAGGTAATCAGTAGACGAGAGGGGTTTGGAAAGGGTGGCGGTGCCTTCAGGGAATACCTCTCTTTTCTGTTCATTTCCCCTTTGCCTTTTCCTTCACTTGTTATTTCCAATATCCTCCTCTCTTCTCCTCTTCTTTCCCTGTTTTTGTCCTTTCATCTTCCTCTCCTCCCTCTCCATTTCTTCTGTTCCCTTATTCCTCGTCCTCCTCTAACAACATCAGGCCTGTTTGATCCCAACCAGCAGCTACCACTGTGCCATCAAAAGCATCTCTATGGTTGCTATGGTTATTCACTTAGATACAATTACCATAGCAACGCTGTTTCCGGGGGCTTGGGAGGAAGTGGCTCAGCGGGAGTCCAGGTGGAGACGCACGAAACACACAGCACAGCTTCATGTTGGGGTGCCAGTGAGCACAGGCTTTGGTTTTGTCTCTGTACATGGAAGATGGTACCAAACCTGGCAACCTCACCGTGATGACAAAGGGGGGGACTCATTTCTAACCCCGGCTTACACATGAAGCTGGGCTTGACAGATGCATGTGCCACTTCCCATGGAAAGGTTGTATTTATAGAAACAACCTTGGCGACAAAGTGTGCGCACTTGAACGGAAACTTTGACCCAGGAGATTTAACATTTTGAATCAATGGGTAATATAACACATGTTCCTGATTTTGTAAACAACACTTTAGAGAATATGAGCAGACTTTGAACCACATCAGTTCAGAGTGACTCAGTATTGACTTTGCTGTCTATTCCGTGATGTTATTTGCAACCCTCTTAATCAAAACCTTTAAATATGAATTACAGATACAGGTATGCTTACCATCACCATCTTCTTTATCTTCTCTGAGACGGATCAATAGATGGCTGATCTGACCCCGCGTCATCAGTCGCAGCTGCGTGGTCGGCTGGTTCAGATGTAACATGGTCACGCTATGGATCAGCCTGTTAGCCCAATCGATCCCTCATCACTGCTTTTTTTAGCCACCGTCCTGTCCAGGTCATCAGCAGCTGCCAATAGCCTCATTAGACCCTGCAGCTCATAATGTTATTCTCTGTCTTTTAGAGCAGGAGAGGCTGTGTAGGTGCAATATATCCTCGTATGGTATCTTGCAAAAGTTATTTTGTTCTGCGTTTTCCTACGAATGTCCAGCAACATGAGCAATCAGTGCGCCTGCCCAAGCCCCTGCAGTGCTGTACCTGTTAAGGCAACACAATGAGTTGGTTAGGGTTGGGAAAACAATGTGATTTGGGTTAAAATAACTAAAGAAGTGGCGTTAATTACATACGGAAGTTAAGTAACAAATAGTCAATGTTTGGGTTATAGTACTTTGCCAGGTGTTTCTGTCTGTCACAACTGTGCAAGATGCAGTCACAAAACTTTACAGGTGTGTAGTTGATCCCATTACAAGATGGTCTCTATTTAAAATGCTTTTTAAATAGCATTTAATGGTTTATATATTAAACAATTTATTCATAGTGAACTGGGACTAACGTGGGAGTAACAGTTTGCTCGTGGAGAAGGAATTGAAGAGGATTTGTGGAGCACATCTTTATAGCACACAGAAGCAGGAGCTCACCTCAGGACCTGTGAGGATGTTCTTGAATCACTCCATTCAGTCCTGAGAGGAGAGTTCGTACAGAAATCCTCATGAATGAAGTTTTTAATCTTCATCGTATCCTAGTAGTGCCACATGTGTATAGCAGGTTATCTGAAGAATACAGACTCAAGCTTATGGTTCCTTATTTACCGTCCCATTACTGCCCAATAACCTCCCTCCATTTCATTTTACTCCTCGTTCACCCCTCCCTCGATACCCCCTTCATGAAATATTCAGAGAGCCTGGCGCTTGGCCAGATGCCCACCCCCCTTTTTTTTTTTCCGTCCATTTGCCATGCAGCAGCCAGCTGACAGGGCACGTGGCTCACTGAGGGCTACAAAGGGCGGGGATACAAAGAGCAGTTTGAGCTTTGAAATGCGCAGAGATTTTCATCATGTTTGCCTGCTTATAATGAACCCAGTTTTTACTCATACGCCACCTTCTATCCTTCACCAACTACAAACCCAAAAGTCAACGTTGACGTATTTAAAGTTACGTACGTGACTTACACAACTTACTTAACTTATGTCACGTATGAAACGTAACGTAACAAACTATTTTAACCTAAACCTAACCAAGTAGTTTTGTTGTCTAACCCTAACCATGTTGTTTCCTGTGAATACGGTACTTTATTTTGAAAAGACAGTGTATGCATGTAACCAGCGGAAATTGAAACATGTAAAACGGATGCTAGAGGGCCACGTAGAGCGTCATAATTTGAAGCGTGTATAGGGCTGCTGACCAAGCTACCATATTTCAATAGGTGGGAGTGAGAACGTGTTGGTACGGATACTCTCAGTTGCCATTCGTTCATGTTATAATGCTCCATTTGTGTTGTTGGAGAGATGATGTTTCAACTGTATGATCTTCTAGAGGATGTAGTTTATGGTACTGGTTCTGGGCTGGTTTGGGCTCTTCTCAGAACACCCTTTCATTTGCCATGCTACATAAACACCATACTTCTTCCTGTGTTGGCACTATACTTGGTATCAGACCTGCAGAATTGTCCAATATGTAACTCCTGTTGAGCCCGGTCTGTGTCGAACGGTGGATTACCAGGGCCCTTTATGGTTTGAGGCCCTGGGGCACTTGCTCTTTGGGTAATCCACACTTGTGCATAATCATGGTCTGTCCTGAAAGCTAATCCCTCTGTTGAATCTTGAAGAATACTCCAAGTATTACTGAAGGAGAGGAACAGAAGCTTAGACACAGTGAGAACGGACTCAGTCTCACCTCCACATGCACTGATGTTACGAGGAAAAGCATATTTGGGGTTTTTCTTTCATTTCTTCTTCTGACCTCTGACTTTATTTGACTTTAATGTTGTTGCTGTTTCTCTGTGTCTCTCTCTCTCTCTGCTCCTCTCTCTTCCCTGCATGTCGGTGTATATTTGTCTCTTGCTCTTGTTAAAGTGTGACAGAGGCGTCCACAATAGTGTCCCTCAAAGTCACTGCTTAGGACCGTTTGCTGTTAAATCACTTTGATTGCACTGGGAAGCCTTTATTACGTGCATTTCCGTCTGTGTGTGTGTGATGGGAGGCGTTCAGTGGCTCTGTGGAATGTGGGAGTTTCTTTTGTCTTTGTGTGTGTGTGTGTGTGTGTTCCATCTTAATGGAGGTGGTGTCAGGCCAGGTCAATGTCACTGAGGCACACAGAGTTGGTCGGGAAACGCTTTGAAAGAACTTTTTCTTCTCCGGGTCATAAAGTGAAGAATCTTGGTTTCTTCTTTGTGTTTTAATTTAATAGGAGTAGAACAGAGGATCCCCTTGTTTTGGCTTCAGTAGCCTACACTGTTCTCATGCACACACACACACACACACACACACACCCACTCCAGCTGACGTGCGATGACTTGGTTAAGCTGGGTCTCAGCATCCACATAGCTGGATCATTTGCCAATCTGTGTGTGTGTATGAACTGATTTGTTACACTTGTGGAAGAGAGAGAGACGGAGCCACACATACACATACTGTACAGCACACAGTCGTATCAAAAGCATAAATGCTATGATGCACAATGCAGCAGTACATCACCTGTTTGGAGATGCCGGTTTGTTACCAGTCCAACGTCTACTTCCACCTTTGCATGACCACAAAAGGTTGCCAGGAAAACATAACTGCACTTATTTAAACAAATTAGCAATCTCTGCCAAGGACATTCTCATGTCATCCTTCTGGCTTAAGTTGTGGATTGAAATTTAGTCCCTTATACTCTTTTTTGTTGTTTTTGAGCTGCTTCTGTGACTGACTAGCCACAATGAATGGAAAGTCAACAGTTCAGCCAATGGCAATAGACAGTGTCAGTCAGCTTCTTACTCTTCTTATTGTATCTAGTCTCGTATAGTCAAAATGAAAGGTAGGGAAGCAATTACAGCAACAATGACAAGGGGAAGCAACACAACGGACTGTGACTGTGTGTGTGTGTGAGTTCATGGTATTGCTACTTGGAATGTCTTGTTCTGTTGGCATACATCAGCCAGAGGGGAGAATAATTGCTGACTGTCTCATTAGAAAATAATTGCGTTGCTTGCACCAACCTATTGCTGTTGTTAAATTTTAATGACCGGCTGTGTTTGCAATAAAAACCTATTACGTCTTTCAAGGAATTGCACATAAATGTCCAGGTTGTGAGTACATACTGTACCGTCATGTGTCGCGGTGTCATGAGTTTTTGTAGGCAACAAAATGTGCTGATCCACAAGGCTGTTTTTTTTATACTTCAGTAGTTGGCTTCTGCTTTTGATGCAGAATAAAGAGAAAAATATCTTGCATGAAGAATGCTCTAAAACTGTCCTCTGTGACATGCAGGATGGAAAAAGCCTCTGATTTCATGGGTGATGAGCTCAGAAGGAGCTCTTCATCTACAGTGACCGCATGCCTGCTGGAGTGTTTTGCCTTCTTGTCAGTGGTAATATTGTCCTAGTTACATCACCATCTGATCAGGTGTTCTTATTGATAAAGAGTACTTTGTTAATGTGACAAAATGTGGTTGTGACCTACCAAGGCAAGAGTTCCAGATTTACACATTGTTGGGCTTAAGAATGAGACATTTCTTATTGTTTAATTATGATTTGTGTGATCCAATCTCCCTGGCTCCCTAGTTGGTCATCTGCATTCATCTCCCCCACATGGAAAACACAGTAATCAGATTTAATTTAATTAGCTGTTCCTTCCGGGCAATTGATTTGAAGCGGAGACATACGAGACTCTTTAAAGCAATAAACACATAATCAACGCAAAAAACACATAGATAACTACAGTGTGATTTATCATGTGAAAGAAGGATTTCACTACATATGTAACATAACGTATGTCACCTTACAATATGGCAGAAGTCCATATAAACTAAAATCCCAGAATAGCTCTGTTTAAGTACATTAGATATAGTCCTAAAACATGGAAATGAGTTAGCATTTTAGCATTTCCTGTTCCCTCATCTGGAAGTCAATGGGTTTTTTGAATGGGTTCAAGGTCTGTGGTTAACACAAGCTTAAAAGATTTAAAAGTTTTATTCTACAATATAAAATACGTCAGTAAATATCCCACTTGGTGGTTGCTAACAAGTGGCTAAATGAGACTACTAGACGTCGTCACACCGAACACTAGTCCGCCTTTAGCTTAGTGGTGGTGACGTGAAGTCACCAGTTTGTTTATAGCCATTATAACGTTAACTTTTTACTTTTGGTGATTGCATTCACTCTTCAGAAATCATAAAAGTGGTGTTCATTTGTGGAGATAAACGTTTGTTTACCACAGAGATTATTTTCTGCGATAATGCGGAACCCAATGGAAAAGTCCCATTGGCTTTTTGAGGAGGGAACCGGGGCGATGCTAACTTCCTGGTGGTTTGATGGCAGAAAAGCAGCATTGTTGAAACATCAACTTTTGGTTACACCCTCTAATGCGTTACTATTAATTAGTGACTGCTCGAATAAAGAGCAGGCTTGATCTGTAGAAGATGAGTGGATGAGGAGTGACTGATGTGTTACCCTCTGTAAGACTCCAGGAAGATGTATACATGTGAAGAAATGCAACAGATGGTGTCGGGCTAATAAGGTGTACAATTAACATATCTGCCTGAGTTTGATGATAATGAAGTATTCCTAGCTTGTTAAGTCTGGTCCGGTCCGGTCTGGAAAGGAGAGTTGATTTGATGCTAGCTGGCACATGAACTTGGGCAGAACCCCCACCAGGCATACATCACACTTTCTGTCTTCCTCCTCCATCTGCTCCTGGATCCATCCTTCGCTCCTCAGCACCGGGAGCTGCCAACACACAGGTGTGCCCTCTGGCATTGGCGGGACTGATGCCAGTAACAGGTTGTAACCATAGACTGTATAATAAAGATGGACGACATGACAGCTCACCCAAAAGTGAAGCCAAACTATCCTGATCGCCCCCTGGTGGCTGGCTGCAGTATAGTGGATGGGACATGGGCCAAACTAAAAAGTCAAAGTATACGTCAAATAAGTTTTTCCCAAAGATGGTTTCTGTCATTTTAGGTAGTTCTTAACACGCTGATTTATGTGCAAGTGTTAATTTTTCTGATACGTTTGATTTTAGTTGGTTCTTTGATGCTATAAAAGGGGGTGAGACGTCATGATTGAGTGAAGTAGTCGCAGAGTCAGAGGCTCAGGAATTGCACGAGTGAGGTTGTGTTGCCTAAACCTAACTTCCTGTTTATTATGAAAGGATACTATGCATGTTACGAGCGTATATATATATATATATAGACGCGCCGTCCCTGGTCTGTCCAAAAGTAACTCATGCGTCAGTCTCCGATGCTGAGGAGCACTGACCAAGTGGCGGTACTTGACAAGAATGTGTTGATTAGTTGCTCCGAACCAAAGTGTTGAATGAACAAACTATGCTGCAAAAGTTACATTACAAAGATGAGGCATTTTTTATTGGATCCCATAAGGAGGCAATATGCTGCACAATGCTACACGGCAGGGCTTTAACAACAATTTCCTCACTTAAATTGTATTCCTGGCAGTGTGTGGAAGGCTTTGGAACAACATTTAGACCATGGTGGATAATAAAATGTTACACCTAATATAAATGAAATATGACATTAAATAAAACATTTTTATTTGGTTATATTTCTTTAGTATAGACTTAATTTCTGATGTCTAGTTAAACGTTTGGCATGGAGGTGGGTGGGTGTGCACTGAGGGGGACTTGGGCTAGATAAAGAGCTGATTTCCATTATAGACTGGCTGTCCTCCAGGAGGAAAGAGTATCTGGCCGTCCCTTATAGTCACCTTAACTCACCTCACACACTCACACACACCGGGAGCTGTCAGAGCAGCTGACAGGAGCAGGTGCGAACGTGTGTGTGTGTGTGTGTGTGTTCTTGTACAGCTACCCTTATGAGGACCAATTACAGTTTTAGACCTTCAGAGTGAGGACATTATTGGAAAGTGAGGACATTTTTGCCGATCCTCACCTTCAGACAGACCTTTAAAGGCCTGTTTGAGGGTTTTCAGACTTGGTTTTAAGGTTAAGGATTCAATTAGGTTTAGGTTAGGGTGTGTATGTGTGTGTGACTGATGCAAGAGTAAGACAGAGAGAGGTGGAATGTGAAGGTTGTGAGTGCCGAAACAAAGGACAAGAAATATCTTTGCACAAAGGAAAAGGTTCTATGAACAAAAGACAAACTGTGTGTGTCCAGAATATTCACATGCTCTGTTTTATTTCTTTTTAACAAATACTTTTTCATGCCATCATCACATTTTTCATCACCATTCAAGAGATGCTGCTTCAACCTGCTGTAGCCCGTAGCCAGGGGCCATTATTAAGATACAGCCAATCAATGCTCTTTCAAAGGAACTCATAAAGCTGACTGGGTGTGGGGGTGGGTGGGGGTACACATGGATTTAAGACCTGGCTGCCTTCAGACAACAAAGACTGACAAGGTGCTGTGGATTTGCTGTGTGTGTCTGGGTGTGTAATCCTCACTGGGTGGAAGTTTATTGACTGAATCTATAGAGGAGGAATCCAAACACGCCGGCTTCTGTTTCACATTTGAGAAGGGGAACGTGTAACACGAGGCTCTGCTGTTTGAAGCTTTGTCACCTCACATCTCTAGTTATTGAAATCCAGTCACATGCTGCCAGATTTACAGGGATTAGTAATATTTTCAGCGTTAAAAATCACACAAAATATTCTGTCTCTGCTTATTTACAATTTAATTTTTATGACGCTTACATCATGTAGCTTCAAACTCAATTTGTGGCAGCATTATTTTATTAAATGGAAACGTTTTAGATATCTTTTTTGTGCATGCATCATTGCATATTGTCACATTTTTTGAGTTTTGAGGTGAACAGCTGATAATGCAAATATGGAAAATCTTTGCATTAAGGCTGCATCTGGAGACCTGCCTTTGTTTTTATCAGACCTAACAAACACTGATCAGTGAACCACATGATGCAACTTTATTAGACTCTGCAAACCATTAACATCAAATACACTTAAAAACCGCATGAATACGAGCAGGTTGGTTTGTTAAACGTTTGGCCCAGTTGAATGGGAGTCTGTTTCTATTTTGACACATTTTAACTGTGATGGAACTTTTGGTGGTGTTGTTACCATCAGTATTAAAATCGGTATTTACTAAAACCGCTAAACAAACAGAAATGTCATTATCAATTCATTTGTTTTTTCAATCAAAGCAAACAATGAATTGTTTATTCTATGAAGTGTCTGAATCTAGTAAAAAGTATGAGAGAGCTCAACACACAAAGAAAACACAAGAACATGGAGAAAACATCTTCACCACTTTGACGACAATGAAAAAAACCCAATGAAATTTAAGAAACCACATTCACCAGAGTTGTGTTCAATTTGTAATGATGCAATGCAATTGTAAAAAGCAGCATTCTGGTTTATATCACTGTACATGAAATATCTCAGGGAGCAGTAAATCATCACATTTGAGAAGCGTAAACAGCAAAGGCTTGGCATTGTTTTTGTCGATTGACTAATCTATTAGTCAGATTTTACAAGCACTACGTGATTTAGCTCATATGCCATCTGTATCTATAAGTAGCATTGAATAGAATAGAATAGAAAATACTTTGTTGTCTACTTTTTGCATGCAAAAGGCAGAAAATTTGTCTTTCGTTTGCATTTGCAAAACCTGCTATTAAAACTAGGGCTGTCAAAGTAAACGCAAATTTGTTTTAACATCACTAATTTCTTTAACGCATTAACGCAACTTGCTATTTTTAGGTTATAGTGAGCTCAGTTTTAAAGCTAAGATGGTCACATGAAACTACAAAACCTAAGGAATCCATTGGTACCAACCATGTCATACTAGCTTGTCGCTAAGGAGGCTAAATAACGCTCCAAACTTACGCTTAATTTCGGCGAGGAAAAACTGGCATGGCCATTTTCAAAGAAGTCCCTTGACCTCTGACCTCAAGATATGTGAATGAAAATGGGTTCTATGGGTACCCACGAGTCTCCCCTTTACAGTCATGCCCACTTTATGATAATCACATGCAGTTTGGGGCAAGTCATAGTCAAGTCAGCACACTGACACACTGACAGCTGTTGTTGACTGTTGGGCTGCAGTTTGCCATGTTATGATTTGAGCATATTGTCTTTGCTAAATGCAGTACCTGTGAGAGTTTCTGGACAATATTTGTCATTATTTTGTGTTGTTAATTGATTTCCAAAAATAAATATATACATACATTTGCATAAAGCAGCATATTTGCCCACTCCCATGTTGATAAGAGTATTAAATACTTGACAAATCTCCCTTTAAGGTACATTTTGAACAGATAAAAAATGTGCGATTAATTTGCGATTTCGTAAATTGACATAAAAACAGAATACACAACAGAAGCTACATTAAAAGGAGCAGCAGGTGCTTGATGGTGAGGACTGAATCTAGGTTAAATAAATAGATATAATGCTGTGTGCTGAGGTAGCAGGCTGGCTTCAAAAATGAGCTTTCCTTACTAATTAAGATATTTTATAGCAACAGGGACAAACCATTTTGCACAGGGGACTCTGTACCTCTGCCCTGATCATAAAAAATGAGTGTAGCTTTCTTATCTAATCTACTTCTACACACAGTTGTGCTTTCATGCAGGTCTTCATATTTTTTGTCTTTGGTTTTATTCACTATCGTTAATTTGAATGCCCTCATAACAGTGGGATGAATATTTTATCTGGCTTTTGATTCATGTATCATCACTCAGTTAAGAGTCATATTTGAGCTGTCAGTTATGATTTGTATTATTTCCTTTCACCGTGCTGGTCTGGTTTTTTTAAAAGGAATAATTCAAAAATGTGTGTGCATCTGGCGTGTGTGTATGTGTGAGTTCATGCGCGTGTGGCGACTATTTTGGTTCGCCAGCGAGGTTTCCAGATAAACACTGGTGGCAGCTGCTGCCATAGCAACACCATTGTGCTCCCTCCCCTCTCCCTCTCCTCCCTCATCTCTCCTCCCTCTCCCCGACCACTCCCCCCCCCCCAACCCACCCTCTTCTCCCCTCCCATCCGCCTGGCTCGGGCGCTCCACAACAGCCAGAGAGTGAGGACCAGAGAGGAGAGAGGTCGGCTCGCTTCAATTCACTGAGGAGGGGGAAAGAGACCAGACGAGTGGATAGAGAGGAGGAGAAGAAGCAGAAGTGGAGGAATAAAGTGGAGTGAAAAAGTGGTTGTTTTTGGGGGAGAGAATGAGTGAGGACAACCACTCCCACTACAGGCTGGACCCCAGCGATCGCCTCAATGGGCTGGGACAGAGGAGAAAGAGACCCAAGAAGGTAAATGAATAGATGGAGAGCCACATGGTACCGAGAGTAGTAGAGGAGTAGAGGAGGAGAGCTGAGCCTAATTCCTCCCAGACAGAGAGCAGGAGCTTGGGGAGAATAGTGGAGGATGAGTGTGATTTCTTTTCTTTTTCTGTCCAGAGGTGTGTTTTGTTGTGTCAGGGAGTGGTCTTCAGGTTGTATTGAACCTTAACACTGACTCTATTTTGCTCTCCATCTCCACCTCCACCCTGGAGTAAAGCCAGTTCCCCAGAGGGAAGCTCTGCTCTCTATCTCTGCTGATTTCACCTTTTTTTTTTTTCCCCCCCTTGATGAATTACTCCTCCGCCGCTCCCCTCATATCCATTCTCCTCGCTGTGTGTTGTTGTTGTTGTGAACACCTCTGGGTGGTGAGTAGTAGGAGGAGGAGGCTCCTCTCACATGCTGACAGGGTGGGTCCCTGCTCCTCCGCTCACTCTTTGTGTTGCCTGTTGTTGTGGACGGCGTTTACACACAGATAGCAGCTCTCATCCTCATTAGAGGAGGAGGTCTTTTAGACATCCATGACACATTACTGCTGCTCATTGTTTTAGTTCTCCAACCACCATTATGAGCGCCCACATACACCACCACCATCATCATTAGTGTCAGCTTACAATGAAGCCACACATATTTGTGTTCATAAAGACCCAGAAATGAAGGAATATTATGACCTGACATTATCTATACAAGAATTAAATTATTATTTGTATTATTATGATCATTATTACATTACATTTTACGATATTTGATTATATACATTCTGTTTTTTAAGGCTGTAACTATTATGTTCTCGATGAATTGTTTAGTTTACAATACGTCAGAAAATTGTGAACGATATCCTGGAAACTCAAAGTGACATCTTCAAATTACTCATCACAGTTTCCCAGTTTTTGGCATCATTGGGCAAAAATTCCATAATAACCTTCCAGCATATTGTAATTCAAGTGTTCTGAGAGAAAACTAGACTTCTACACCTCCTCATGGCTCTGTTTTCAGGCTTTAAAAAATCTAGCCCGTGACGGGAGATTTTGGCCAATCACAGGTCATTTCAGAGAGAGAGCGTTCCTATTGGCTGTGCTCCAACTTGTGGGCGGTGCTTGGTATTTCCTCAACTGATCTCAACATGGCTGCTGGGTCACAAACTTTCTCATTTTACAGTACACTACAAGATTTTTCTGAAAACATTTGAGGAGAGAAATAGGCATTACAGTAACAGAATATTGATTCATATTTGATCAGCGCTGCCTAGTTTGACCGTTTGATTGGAGTTGGCGAGTGATTGACAGCTGCTCAGAGACGGCAAGGCTCCAGCTCGGCACTGATTGGTTGTTTCCCTCCGGTCTGTGAATTCTTGCATATGATATAATTGTTCCTCATTGCCTTCCCAAACAATGTGAGTGTTTTCTGATCTGCCACCTCAACAGTTAAGTTTAGGTAACTACTGGTTCAGGGAGTAGGGAGTTTATGATCATGGTCATAAGAAACCAACGTTTACCTGAAGGCCAATCCGTTTTGATAGAGGGAACAAATAGATAGAAAGATTGGCTTCTTGTTGTTGCTGTTAATACTTGATCATACGACAGTGTTTGGCCTCAGTCTGTATCTGGATTTCTGTCTGTGCTGATTTTTCTGACTGGTTTTGTGCTTTTTTTCTGCTGACTTTATTTCTCCCTCCATTCCTCTCTATCCTTCTCTCTCATATATATGACAATCCGGTCTTTCTCCTCAGGCTAGAAGGACACAGAAAGACAAAACCCAACCTTATTACATTTATAGTCTTTTCTTTAACCAAAAATAGTGATGTATGCGTAGAGTCAGATTCAATGCTGTCGTGCTCATTTGGCATGACAGTACTGACGTTTCTGTAAAGTTGACTTCGTAGATCTTTGCTCCCATTGGTTAGAAAGTGTGTGAGAATCTTGAAATGACAGTGTTTAGCGACATGGCTCCTTCTACCATTTCACCACCACGAACTGTAATTAGTTCAGTCTGATGAACGCCAAGCATCCTTTCACGGACAAATGCAGGAATAATGACTACTTACCCCCAAAGACTAAGCCAAAATAATAGAAAACAGAACACCACAGCAATTAGCGTGTAGCCACGCCTCCATTCATAGACCAGAATGCCTGCTGCCTGAGGGCGGTCTGCTCCTTTAATGGGCTGAGGAAGCACTGAGCAGTGCCAGAAACAAGTGCGTCAAATAACAAACTGAGGATATGCTAATGTTAACTAGCTGCTTGTGTAGACAACACATCATTAACACAGGGTAAAAATAAAAAAATATACACATGCAAATTTACCTGAAAGATTCAAGGTCTGCTCAGTGTGAATTTTCCCTCCTTTTCTGTGATTGTTAACAATAGAGAAATGAATTGTGAGGCGTTATCAGCAGCCA
>CAKAOH010027151.1:0-10525 GCA_916701665.1 Sebastiscus tertius | reverse complement strand
CCCCCCCCCCCCCCCCCTTGATTTGCTCCATTGAAGCACTTTGTCATTTTCAGCCACATTTGTTTATTTGTTTTGCTCGTTCGTCCCTGATTTCATTACGGCATCTAAGGTTTCCTCTGACGGAGAGGGTTTTAACGTCCAAAATTAAATGAACCGGGATAAGAAAGTGCACTACTTACGATATAAAAGATGGTCCTCGTTGCTGAAAAATGCATTCCAGCGAGGCTAACTACTGGGGGCATGGATTGGTCATGACATAAAGAATCAGATAAGCTCTCCAACTAGCTTACCTTGCTGTTCCTTGTTCTGCACTCAGCCTCTTCCTCCCCTCTCCTCCGTCCCCTTTCTGACATAAACAACTCTCTAATTTACGACCAATAATATCCTGATTCAATCACCTGATTGATTTTGGACTTGTGTCTCACTAATAAATCTCAGCTCTTCTTCTCTTATTGAGTCCGCCATCGGATCTCCACACTCCCCCACCCAAACACACACAACACACACACACATATATAGTCTAATGGTATTAGAAAATCAAAGTCTCTCATTTTGTCTCAGTATATCTGCAGGGCCTGGTAATAGATCTGGCTGTACTTATATCCGGAGAAGGGAGGACTACAAGCAGGGGAAGAAGTGGAATTAAGCAGAGGAAGATGAAGAGGATATAAAAAGAGAGTAAAATGGAGAGCATGAGAGCAGCAGATATAGAAAGTTAATCAGGATGTGTGGGGCTCAGTGTGCGTGGACTGAGGCTGAATTTACTGAATTAGGACATCTTTATCTGGTCGGCAGCACAGCGACAGGAATAGTAAACCACAGCAGGCGCTGGTCAGAAAATGTTCTGCTCTAAGATAGGCTTTAATCTGCTGTGACTCTCACTGCAAATCACTGCGGAAAGAAGCATCACCTAAATATCTCAAACGGGAATGAAAATGCTTGGCAGTGTGTGTATTATGTGGCCGGGTTACACTGGGATAAAGGCATGTAGAGAGTTTGATGTTAAGAATCAACTATATTTTCTTCATTATTTACCTTTTAGTATCACAAATGATCATTAATTCCTCCAACTAAATTTACCCAATGACCAGAGGGCAACTCCAGGGTCTGAAAAGTGAAGCCAAGTGCCTTAAACCTGCATTCTCTCTAACAGCCAGCAGGGGGCGACTCCTCTGGTTGCAAAAAGAAGTCTGATTGTATAGAAGTCTATGAGAAAAGGAGCCTACTTCTCACTTGATTTATTACCTCAGTAAACATTGTAAACAAGAGTTTATGGTCTCAATCGCTAGTTTCAAGTCTTCTTCGATACAGCATGATGTTCATTTAGTAAACTATGGTCCCATTTAGAGTCAAATAGACCATAAAGCAGGGGATACGTTAGGGCGTGGCTACGTTGTGATTGACAGGTCGCTACCACGGCGTTGTCCAACCTGGGATTAGTTCGTGTTTTCGTCTTACAACTTTAACCCTTTCACAGTGTGTTTCAGTTCATGAAAGTTACCTTTTTGTTCGCCTAAAAATGTCTTATTCAGCATTCGGTTGTACTTAGCTCCACCCTCTCATGTCACTTCTGGTTGCAAAAAAGCTAGATGGCGACGGCTAAAATACCGAAATCAAGTCTTCAAAACGGCAGTCCACAAACCAATGGGTGATCACGGTGATTACGTCCACTTAAATCTAAAAATCGGATTATATTCATTTGGCACAATTCACACAGCCAAACCAAACTGGCTAAAACATGTACTTAAATGCACAGTGTGAAGGATCTGGGGGCATCTAGTGGTGTGGATGCAGATTGCAACCAACTGAATGCCCCTCCGCTCACTCCTCCCTATGTATTTTGTACTGCAACTATAATATGAACTATACCACAAGTGAAATACTGTTTACTAGTTATATAGCCCACTTTTTTAATTTAAAGTATACTCTCAGTAAACTACTAGTTTAATAGTTTTTACTGCAAGTATACTTGTAAGTTTTCTTTAAGTGAACTTATAGTACTTAGCCAAATGTATTTATACTTTTCTGTATACTTGTCGGTATAAGCCAAGGTTACTTAAACTTAAAATAAGAGAGTATGCATTCAGTTTACTTTTTATGTATTTATCAAAGATATACTTTAAACAAAATTATATTTAAAAGAAGTATACAAATAGCACACTTGAAAATACTTCTTTTGTGTCAGGATTGTTGGAATTCAGAGGTCCATTTTTACTTTTCATTAGAGGAGGTTACAAATGTGAGTTTGACGATAAACATCTCGAACCCAGAAACAATCTGCCTCGTCATGTTGTTTGATGTAAGAAATATCAGTTATTAGAATTCATCATTAACAAGATTTGACTATCTTATTGGCCATATTATATTCTAGGATAATGAAAGTCTTCCTCAATAATCCTTTAAAGCCTATCTGCTGACAGACATGTACCGCAGCTTGACATTAAAGAGTGTTGTGTGTGTGTATAAATACATGTATGAGCACGGCAGAGTCACATACGTACGTAGCCACACACATGCACACGCCGTGACCAGTATGTAATCACATCCACGTTAACGTCCGTGTACACGTTTGCCAATCCTCTCGCTGTGCACCTTGTGGCCTCCCCCCCATTAATATAATTAAATTCTACTACAAACTTTCCCTTTGAAACAAATTAATTAAGATGCTATTATTTAGCCATTGAGAGGTTAATGACCACCATTAGCAACAAAGGCTACATCCACCATCATCAGCCAAACTTGGTTATTTGGTCCATTTTGGTTATTTACTGAGCCGGAGATTGATGGCTCCTGATACTGCTAGTGACGCTAATTAGCTTTTAAAACATAACACACTCCATCACTGCTTCAGGACCGGTACAGCAACCACAGAACAATCCCATCATCCTTTGCTGCTGCCTGAACATATAGAGGAGAGTGAAGCAAATGGGATTTAGAAAAGACATTCTGTGCTATCTGTATGTATGTACGGATGTACACATTTAATTCCAAAACATTATGCTATTTGATTAAGGTTATTATTAAGTACCCATCACATTTTATAAAAAGCTTTTTGGTTTAAGCTGCATGTTCTGTAAACTGTAATATTGTGTTTTATCAGACAATATTGACAATATGTTGCCAATCAGTCATTATGTCATAGATCATTTTCCAATCACGGAAAGGGGTATGACAATAAACATATCACCGTCCTTAAATTTTGCTGATTTTATATGTTGCAGCGACGTTTGGTTAGTACGCTTCAAACTATGACACTCTAAGTATCCCGTAGCGTCAGTTTTGGACGTGTCAGGGACAGCGGGTCAGTTTCCTCTCGTTACATGCACAGTGTCTTTTCAAAATAAACTTTTTAAACATTTTACAAAAATGTTTTTTAAAAAACATTTTACTTTTGAGATTTTAGGTTTACTTACGCAACAAAACTGCGTGGTTGAAAAGATCATGGTTTGGGTTAAAATAAGTATGTTTGTTACGTGAAATATATAAGCTTGTTCGTGGCGTTAGTTAAATACGTACGTTACGTAACAAAACTTCGGTAAAATAAATCAACGTTGACTTGGTTTCACACGGGACACGAAAAGCAGAGCTCCTGGGTGGAAGTCTGTGTTTGTTTGACCCAACCGTCCACCCGACCTCCTCCCTACATGGACTTTCTTGCTCTTAATACTTCGTCAGTTGCTCTGACCGTCTAATAATGATGTGGATGGGTTTACATTGGAGTCAGCTGAAAGCCTGGTGTGTCTTATACAGACGCTAAAGGATGCCTCGGTGCATCGGTATCAGGAGCAGAGGGGCGCTGACAAAGCGTCGGTTTTTGAGTTGGGAGTGAGAACCGGGTTGTTAAGTGAAGGACACATGTTTGTTATATAGTTTGAAGATATTCTACCACCCCTTGGCTAAATTAAACCTCCTCAAAACCAATTAAACAAACTCAAAAACTACATGTGCGTGAATTTTCATAACATCTCATACACTAATTCATAATCAGTAACTGCACTTAAAAATACAAAGAGATGTTTGTTGATAATAAAACTACATTTTAAAGGAGATGAAATGTGTAAATGTTCATGACATGTATTCTCTACTCTATTCTTTTAAAATAAAAGACTTCTTTAGAGTGCTTAGGTTCTTTTCACACCACATTAAGTCCCACACAGTGAATATTGTTGATGACGTTTAGGTCTTGTGCAAATATCCTGCATCACACCCAGCAAAGCAACTAATCTCCAGCGGTGACAACAATAAGCCCGTTCTACAAACAGACAACGATCCCGTCCATGACACTGACATATTTAAGACATGATAACATTTTCCTTCCCCTTCGTTTCACACTTCACACACAGTTGAATTATTGGCCAGGCGTCATGATGTCAGCGAGACCCGGGTCTGGTGGACGTTACACCGGGCCCCGTCGGGTCACTCTGATTGGAGGACCTTGGAGCCACGGCCAATGGTAGCACTGGTTGAAATCACAGAGGGGGGCCGGATGAGTAATGGCCTCACCAGTAAAGGGCACTCAGATGACATTGTGGGGATAACAGAACTTATTGTCAAGCGTTTACACTGCGGGCGATTTACGGCCGCTCCATAAATGTTTATTAGCTTTTCCTCTATTTATAACTTCTGAACATCATGATGGGCCTGACTATGCCCTTGTGTCTCTGCACTTTTATGATCCGGGTGAACATACCCTGACGAACAGCACTGAGGGATCTTTGTGTGCATACTGTATGTGTGGGTGAGAGTCTCTATGGTTTTCTGTATGTATAATTTATAGCACCAACAGTATATTTGTGTGCATGTATGTATTTTCACAGGACTCCCATGTATCTGCTTTAACATCTGAAACACATACCCATAGCCTCTCTCTCTATCTGTCTCCACACACACGCAGCTGTTCTGTAGAGGCATGTGATTTAAGATGGATGACTACGACAGGCTTTTATCTGCCGGTGTGTAAATCAGCACATTGCTCTAAAACAACCTGAAAATCATTGCGCCAAGGGGTCTAAAAAGAGAAGAAGAAGAAGAGGAAATACTCATGCACATGTCTATAAGAACGCTCGGAGATGGTTAATGTTTCTATTAAATGATTTCTATTCAGTATCACTGACATTTGATTTTTAAACACACCATAGAAGGGGATTTCTAGCATCGCCTCCTTATTTTTTATTCTTTTGAGATCTATCTGGTCTATTTTATCACATGATGAAAGTGATTTTAAAATATTTTGCCATACAAAGGTTAAAAGTCGTGCTTGATGAACCCATCCACCTCTCCACCCGCCCACCATAAGTGGTCTCCCTCTCTTGTTATACTACGTCACTAACTCTTACCGGAGCATTTATACGCGGATGCGTTTACATTGCAGTCGGTACAGGATACATGACGAACAAATGACAGGTGAAAATCAAGAAAGACGTATTTATTGCACACTAAACATCTTGCGCATTATCGTGGCATTCATATGCCTTTTCGTGCTTGAAAAAAAACACATTCATTTAATTACAAAAGAGCAGATTATCATTGCGGTAGTTTCAGGTAGGGCTGTCAAAGTTGTTTTAACGCCACAAATTTCTTTAAAGCATCATATAAAACTATAAAAAACTAAGGAATCCATTGGTACCAATCATGTCATACTAGCTTGTCGTGAAGAAGGTTAAATAACGCTCCAAACTTGCGATACATTTTGGCGGGGAAAAACTGTCATGGCCATTTTCAAAGGGGTCCTTTGACCTCTGACCTCAAGATATGTGAATGTAAATGGGTTCTATGGGTACCCACGAGTCTCCCCTTGACAGACATGCCCACTTTATGATAATCACATGCAGTTGCAGTTTGGGGCAAGTCATAGTCAAGTCAGCACACTGACACACTGACAGCTGCTGTTGCCTGTTGGGCTGCAGTTTGCCATGTTATGATTTGAGCATATTTTCATGCTAAATGCAGTACCTGTGAGGGTTTCTGGACAATATCTGTCATTGTTTTGTGTTGTTAATTGATTTCCAATAATAAATATATAGATACATTTGCATGAAGCAGTATGTTTGCTCACTCCCATTTTGGTAAGAGTATTAAATACTTGACAAATCTCCCTTTAAGATACATTTTGAACAGATAATGTGATTAATCGTGATTAATCATGGACAATCATGCGATTAATCGTGATTTAATATTTTAATCGATTGACAGCCCTACTTTCAGGCCATGCAAGTTGAAGTTTGTAATGTTAAGAGCAGTCCTGGACTTCTACGGCCTCTTGGGTCTCAAAAGTGTGCCGGTCCAAAACGAGAAACAGCTTCTATTCTGTTTGCTATTACTTCAACATGTTGAGCGGCTGATTCGTGCACATGTTTAAAAAAGAAAAGACCTCATCAAATCTCCTCAGATGTATAAAACCTGTAAGAATCATTCTCATAAAGGAAGAGTTTTTCCTAATAATAATTAATTGAGTGGCGTTGGTAGGGGAGGGGAGGGCGTCTACTTGTCATGCAGAAGGAACTTCTACAAATTGAGGTAGCTGTGCTATTCTCCCTGGCCGCCTGCCTTCAAACGTTAATCACTGGCTCAGGCTTTCAAGTGTGGGCCAACTGTGGTCATCTGTGACAGCAGAGGTGTAACTTTATGAAATAATTACTTCACAAGCCTTTGGAGTATGCTGAGGGCTGAAAATAAACAGCATTGGGTGAGAGGTGGGGGAGGGAAGTTGGAGGAAAGGCAGAACGGGGAGACAGCCAGCAAATGAAATGCAAACGCTCGCTGCTCTCTCTCTCTCTCTCCGGGACAGAGATTTATGGGAGATGTACATGACATGGCAGCAGCTCAGAAGAAACCCCTCTCTCTCTCTCTCTCTCTCCTCGTCTCTCATCTATCTCGCTTTATCTCTCCCACCCTCCCTTGATCCCATCGCAGCTGTTCCAGGCCTGGCCCACTTGCTGCACCTGCCCAAAAAGGCCCTCGATCAAGGCTAGCATGAACAAATCTAACAACTCTTAAAGGGACACCGTGCTCTTTAATGTTTTAATGTCAAATTCAGACTATCGCTAAACTACTGTGCATGCTCACCTCTCCATGATTAAAACTGTCTGTAAAGTCTTTTCCTTTGCTGTTAACTCCCTTCTGACTTTCACCAACCACGCAGGGGAGCTTCCTCAAATTTACAGCATCATCCTTTAACCCCAAGTCACATGACTATTCTGCGCTGTAACCACTCCTGGCGCTGTCCGGACAGAGGCTGTCTACTGCTAGTCCCAGTGTCTGCACTTCCTGGTTGATTTATATGACTGAGAGGCCAGTGGAAATCATCACCGACTCCTCGTCCCAGACAGGAAATCAAAGAGAGCGAGACAGCATAATCAGTGGAGCAGCCTGACCTGGATTCAGAGCGCTCACAACCTTCATGGCAGACAGCTGCTATCAGCACAGGCCTGGCTGGATTCTGGAGATCAAAATTTACAGATGTGAACAAGAACATGTTTTTGAACTCAGGCTATAAAGTTGATAAAGTCTGCATACAGAGAGCATAGGAGAGGCAGTTTAGCGTGTTTTACTGGAGCCCATTTTCATCACGGAGAACCATTTTGCAAACCTTTAGACTTTTTGATGTATTTTTCCTGCAGTTTAAGTGCAGATTGGTTTCAAGATCAGTAATATACTTATTCTTATTTTTGATCAAAGATAAAACTTGATGTTAGAGATGCACCGATATGACTTTTTTAGTCCCGATAGCAATACCTCGGCTTTGGGTATCACCTGATACCGAGTATCGATCTGATACCAGTGTTTAATTAATAAACTGTGCCTCGCTGTATGGAAGTGTCTGGGATCATTCTTTTATGTGTAGGCAGTGGTGGAAGAAGTATTCAGATCCTTCACTTAAGTAAAAGTACCAATACAGCAATGTAAAAATACACTTAAGTAAGTAAAAGTCCTGCATGAAAAATCCTAAGTAAAAGTACATATCCTTCAGAAAAAGTAGTATACTTCTAGTTTATTTTATCAAGTATACTTTATGTAGTAAGTATATTAATATCAATGTACTAGTAGTATGCTTGTACTACTTCAGTACTTCTTGGGACTAAATTGGCCCACGTTTTAGTACACAACTAGTTTACATCTAAGTTGTATTTTGTACTGCAACTATACTATGAACTATACTTCAAGTGAATAGGTATACTATTAGCTTAATAGTTATATACTTGTAGCCCACTTTTTAGTTTATGAATGTAGACTTTGTACACCTTAACTTATAGTGTTATTGTTTCAGGATATTTATTTATTATTTTCCTTTTGACTAAATGATTCCTTAACTTTTTCTACTTTTTTTAGGTTATATTGTCATGTCATCACATTGTTGTGTTTATTATGTGTATTTTGACTGTATTCAATTTAAACATATTATTTTTTATGAAAATAAATATATAAAATAATTACATTTATTTATTTATTTATTTATTTATTTACTTACTTATTTATTTATTTATTTATTTATTTATTTATTTATTTAAATATTGATTTTCATACAGAAATTATTGGAAACAAAAGGCTACGTGAAACGGTTGAAAAAAAAAAAGTTGAACATTACAAAAGTACACATGGATTGTAGTTTAGTGACTAAAACTTCCAAATGAAAATTGCTGTCGTGCATCTTATTTTTAAAAGTTGGTCACCACCAGTATGTGCATCCTCTCTATTGTTCACTTGGCCAGATGCTGTTGTGAGCAAAGGTTTTTGAAGTATTCAGACTATGACTATCTGGTGTCCTTGTAAGATATACACACAAACTCATCTCAGTTATTATTGCAGACACTCATAATTATGCATATGAGGGTATTTTGCTGGAAGGTGAAGGTGATGGTGAGTGGTTGCATTAGATAAGAGTTATTGCTGTATGTCTCATGAGCGTGTCAATGTTTATGTATGTGTTTGTATGTGTGCACACAAGTAACGTGTGAAATGGTCAATATGTGTGTACGTGCATGCAAATGTTCACGTGTGCTCATGTATCTTAGTGAAGAATGTGCCTCTAATTCTCGTTAGAGCCTTAATGCAGCCGCGAGTTGACAGACTGCCTCAGCCGACCGCCGTGTGCATTAAAAGTGACTGAGGGAAGATAAACGCACAGTAGCCAGATTAAAGTGACAAATAGACTCCGCATGCAAAGTGGCAAAAGGTAAATTGTGTTGCTAAATGCGAGGGGAGGCAGTTTCTGTGACTGCAGAGCTCTGTGATGAACGAGGGATAAGTGCTAAAGCACCCAAGTCGGAACCACTAAAAATTCACATTGCCCTCTGACCGCTTATTTCCCTCCGAAAACATCAGAGGAAAAGCAAAGCGTCGGCTGTAAATCAAGTAAATGTAGTGATATGCAAAAATGCATCTCGTTTTTTCTTAAGTGAGTGAGAACACATCTGTCGTGTGGACTATTTTAGGGTGCACACTGAAACGTGAAGGGAGAAATAGTGATACAACAAGACAGTTTCAAGTCTCCTGAAAAATTAAACATTACGATACCTTATGGCACCTTTAGGGTCAAAAAAAATTATAGATATCACCATGAAACTTCCCCAGTTGGTTACTTACATTGAGGCAGTTAATTTTGGGGGTTACAAGTTTTTGAAATTGTATGTTTAAATATGCAATTGATGCATTATCTTATTAAATACGTGCTATAATTGAAGTTTATTCAAGTGTGTACAGTATACTTCTTTAAACTTAAAATAAGAGAGTATACTTTCAGTTTACATTTTATGTACTTATCAGAGATATATGTTAAAAAAATTATATATACTTGGCTTATAAAAGTCTAAGTGTACTTGGCAAGTATACGGAAAAGTCCAAGTACACTTGGCTTGTACTGAAAAGTTTACAGAAAAGTACATTTGACTAAGTACTATAAGTTTATTTAGAGAAAACTTACAAGTAAACTTACAGTAAAAACTATAAAACTAGTAGTTTACGGAGAGTATACTTTAAAGTGTACTTTCATAAACTAAAAAGTGGGATACAACTAGTAAACTAACAGTATACCTATAAGTTCACTTGTAGTATAGTTGCAGTACGAAATACATCTTGAATGCAAACTCTTACATTTAAAGTATACTTAAAAGTATACTTCTATAAACTAAAAAGTGGACCAATTTAGTCCCAAGAAGTATTGTACTACTAGTACATTGAATAATATACTTATTACATAAAGTATACTTGGGATTATACTTGAACTATAAGGAAATAATGTTTTTCGAAATTACAAGTTTTCTGAAGTTTTCCACTATCTAATGGTAACTTTTGGTGAATTTAGGAGAAATCTACAGACACAAATAGATAAAAGTAGTAAAATAAACACCTAAATGTGTATTTTGGAGGTTTTCTTTCCCCTAAAGAAGACATGTTATGGAAGCAAAACTCTCACAAATGACCAGTGCATAACAATTAGTGGTTTTGCCTGAGCATTAAGATATCATGAACACAAGTCGTCCGCTATTTCCAAATATTGACATCACAGAACATCTCTAACCTCAGTATG
>CAKAOH010027146.1:0-26749 GCA_916701665.1 Sebastiscus tertius | reverse complement strand
TGTTAGCTGACCAGACGAAGGTCTCTCCATGAACATGATTTAGATCTGATCCTAGTGTTGGCTTTTCCTGCCTCACCCTCCTGCGCCCGCAGGGAGACACCAGCAACCGGAGCCTCTCCTCCGTTGCCTGCTTGCCTTCACTGACACAGCGCGCCCCAACAGAGGTTTTCCGTGTCTTGTGAAGTGACGAGCCTCCGCAGAGAGAAACGTGAACCGTGACAACGGCACCCGGTGTCTCCCTGCGGGCGCAGGAGGGAGACAGTAACGTTTCTCTCTGGAGGAGCTGCAGCATTTATTTCTGCACAAACGTCCACTGAACATTCACTAGATATTCTCAGAGCTAAACTAACTCTTCTGCAGTGTGGAGTGAGCGCGCGTTCACGTCTAGAGGTGGAGCGAGTACGCGAGAACGCGCGCTCTGTCTGAGTGAAGGCGAGCAGGCAGAGGAGACGAGGCTACCGGCATACGCGAGCGCGCATGTGTGCCGACCCGCTACATTTATACGCTTACAAAGTTACAGTCCCTTTAAAATGCTTTATTAGCAGTAACGGTTACTAACGGCTCAGTTTAAAAAGACCGCCAAGATGTAAAAAAAAAAAAAAAAAAAAAAAAGAAGGATGCGCTTGATATACTGAACGTTGCAGCCCGGAGAGAGCCCGGGAATCAACCGTTAGTTTACTAAAGTTAATATTTATAGATAATAGATGATATATCGGGAGTTTCACACAATATTTTAAGGTTTACAAGAGAAAATAATTCAAGGATGAAGACTAAACTGGTTGGTTTTGATGATTAGGTTATGTTTGTCACCGCCTCGCTTCTGTTAGAGAGCAGCTTCCCGAGGTGGAGTTTACAAGCAAACACGCAAGATCTGAGCTGAAATCTGCGCAGAAACTCTCGCGAGACTTGCTTGCAGACGCTTGTCCTATTCGAGATCAATGCCTTACTTTAACAATCTCGCGAGATTTTCCGCAGTTTGCTGGCTCCCTTCTAGACACTTTTTTTTTAATTTCAAAATGACAGTATCCATAGTAACAGCAGAAAACATTAAAAACATTCACATACAGAAGAAGCAAAAACATAAACAAAGAGCTGTGCCAAACATAAAAGGACAACAGAAATGAAACAAAAAAACATAAAATTAAAAAAATAAAATAAAAAAAGACCACGCGAGAGTATGACAATAATTTCACTTAAAAACTTTAAAGATATTGCATACATTCATTGTTTTTTTTGTTTTGTTGTTTTGTTTTGTTTTGTGTTTGTTTTTATTCATATATACAAAGAAATTAGCCTTTTTTTTGGTAAATTTACACTAGTGAATGTGGAACTTTGCGTGAATTAAAATTAAATTAATAAGAAAAAATGCATTACTGTCTTTGTCACTGTAATCATAGCAACCAAATATACTATTTCTATAGTACAGTGCAAAATCTGAGAAAATTTACAAGTATAAAATTATTGACATCTTTCCACAATGCACATGTAAATTTACAGGACCAGAATAAATGAGAGCAAGTTTCAGGATGTAATTCGCAGAAGGAACCATTTCTACCGCTTCCCTGAGCTTTTCCAATGACACAAGCCAATCATGAAGCTTTTAAGACTCAACCGGCTTCTCTTCACAATAAAAGACCTTTTACTGAATGCCATTAATTTCACAATGCCTCATTTCTGTCCATTTTTATTACCATTTTTCTTTCATAAGTTCACCACAAAGTCTTTTTTTGTCTATCGAGACAAAGAGGGAAGAGCCAATTGATGTAAAGCGTAATGCACTTTTGTAGGTCAGACATTACAAATTGCTTCACAATAAAAGACAAAAGCATAATGTCTCTGAGAGCATAATTGTCCCTAGCTTGTTTGCCTTGATTGGCAAACAGACTTTATGATGGAAAAATGGCTCGATGAAATAAAAAAAACAAAACAGACTTTCATACAATCATTTATTATATAATGTCTTTCACCATGTTTATTTAATATTGAACGCTGAGTCTCTATTACTGTATATGGCTGTCCTACTTACAGTTTAATAAGACGTTTGGCATTACCTTCTGACTCCAACGCAGCATGTGAGGGTTTGAAACGAGGCCAAACCTGTAAAAACTGATTGTGTTATTATTTTAAAAGGTTAAAGAAATAAAATTAGAACAAATATAGCTTTATCTTAATCGTTACTACTTGTTCTTTTCTGTTTGGATTTTTTATCTCTGTGACTCTCTGCTCACTATAAATTCTGAGGATGGGTCAAATGCAGAGGACAAGTTTCCCCCAGGAGGATCAGTAGTTTATAGCATATAAAAAATAAAACAAGGGTAAACAGAACTTAGTTTATATCACTCTTCATTATATCCTCCTGGGTCACAGCACCAAAGAGGAAGTGTGGATATTCAGTATAATTTATTTTCAGCAAAATAACAAGCTCACCCTTGGGAGAAAATAACGGGCTGTGTTTTTTTTTTGTTTGGCAGAATTCAAATGTCACCAATGAACTCATTTTTAAACCGGTGGTGAATTTTCTTTCTTCTGTATAAAATGGTGTAAATGACGAGACTCAGGATCTTCAGTGGAAATGAGGGGCTTTGTTTACTTTCAGAGATTGACTTCTGATACAATATCTCAGAAAATACATAAAACCTGATCATAAATTGTCAAATTTCTTTGCAGCAAGAACATCATTTATTTGTAAATACACATATAAAAACCATAAGAGATGTTTTATCATAGATTTATTGAAATGACTGAATGCTGATTTCCCTCCTGTGGTTTTCATACACACCTCTTCTCCTGCCTCCTGCTCTACAATAAGTGCATTTGAAACATAATTATAACCCCCATAATGATTATTTAGTGTAGCAGCACACACAAAATGCTCGTTATTCTTTAACACTACACATTATAGGAGCAGAGAAGCTGTGAAATAGTCTGATGTTGTAGACGTCTAGTCTTTCAGATGGTGCTCTGAACAGTCCTGTAACTGGGTGGATTTTAGGTCTCTACAGGTCCCAATGGAAAAGGTGACCTTTGACCTTTTATCAGTCACTGACCCTTGATTGAGTTACCTAGTGTTGGCTTTTCCCGCCTCAGCCTCCCGACCGCGGCCGGAGGGAACAGGGGAGACACCGGAGTTTTGATCGGAGACGATAACGTTTCTCGCTGCGGAGCCCCGTCACTTCACAAGACACGGGAAACCTCTGTTGGTCTGCAGCAGTTATTTTTGCACAATCGTCCACTGTACATTCACTAGATATTCTCAGAGCTAAACTCACTCTTTTGTAGTGTGTAGTGTGCGCGCATGCACGTAAGAGGTGGAGCGAAAGAGCGAGCAAGCAGGCAGAGGAGCAGAATACAGCAGAGACTCCGGCCCTGGAGACCAACGCTACGGTGTCCCCCGCGGCCAACACTGTTTAACAGACGGGCTTCACTAGATAGAACTTTGCGGTTTTGGTGCTTCCGTGTAGTTTGTGTTGGAGTCTTATCTGAACAGTGTAGCCACACGCGAGCACGCATGAGACACCGACCCGGATTGATTTATACGTGTAAGAAGTTACAAACAGTCCCTTTAAGTACGGAAGTTAGGTGACAAATAAAACAACATTGACTTCTGGTTTTTACGAGGTACAAACACCGGTCTCCTGGGCAAACGTCCGGTGTTTTTTGACTGCACCCATCCACCCTGACCTCCTCCCTACGTGGCGTTTGTCGCTCTTTATACTTATGGTTCACGATTACGTGGATTACATACAAATTAATTTCGTGGGTTATGTACAAATTACAGTGCATTACTTTAGGTAGGTATAGCTATGAACGGTGTATGAGAACAGCCTGATTACAGCTGCTTTAAAGCTAAGCAGTGTCTACACTGGACCCCTCATCACACGTTGCATGTTGTCAATGAACTGTGAGCTGTTCCACCACTATTCTGTTGATCATCTTGCATACAGATTTGTGACCTGTCTGCTGTCTTCATCTATCTATTTATTTTGTGTCTCTCATCATTTTTATGTTGAGTAATGTACCGGTGTACGAAATGTGCTATACAAATAAATTTGACTGCCCCGAACACATCTCTTGAATCTTCTGCTTTCCCCTTGTCATCCACAGAGAGATGCATCTGTTCGGTGTGACAGGTTAGGGATGACATTACTCATGTTTCCTGTGAACATTTTGGATGGACTCCAGTGGGTTTGCAGAGGGACATCGTTTGTATTCTTCAAAACAGCCTGTCAGTTTATGAGAGATCCTCTGGTGTGGTCACCCCAGATGATAAAATATACTCACATAGCCTCAAAACATATTAAATGATTATCAGCCCTTGCTTTAATAGGCAATATAAGTTATGTATTTCTGTACAGTAACTGTCTTACAGTGTTGAGGAGTCAGTGGTGGTGTGGTGTCCTAATGAAGGAGAAGAAGGTGTTGTCGTTGGAGCAGAACAGGTTTAATCCCTCAAACGTTCATCCTGAGATTTATCCTGGTTTGTTCTGATGGATTAGAAACTGAAGACAGGCTAAGCTGTGACCTTTTTGCTGATATGTATACAGTGGCTAAAAAGACATTAATCTCCCTCGACTTTCACCCGCGTTGTTGTGTGTCTTAAAGATCATCGCAAATGCACGTCAAAGCCACACAAATGTTTGCACGTACAGTATACAAGCTGCACAAATTGTGATTTATCCAGCTTGTTTCAATCAATATTCTGAACATTTTCGCATCCATGCCTCAATTGATTCAGGGTAGCAAGCTTAAATGCACACACAGGAATTAGAAAAAAAAGACATTTATGATAACAGGAAAGCAGATAATGGATGATGCTGACAAGTATGTGTCAAACAAGACAATTACCTGCCACATAAACAGATAAATCAAATGCTAAATTTTGTATATTTCCATGAATACAGTTCAATCCATGTCATTTACAGACTCTATTAGAGGGCTCTAGAGGCACAAACAACCCATTCACTTCCCTTTTTGCACCAAGGTTTTAACCATTCATAGCAACAATACACATTTTACGCTTTTAAACATATAAAAACAAGCTTGATAGAGACTGTCCCTGAGCTCAAAACCCCTCCGACTGACCCTGAAATACACAACATGGATGAATATGAACATTCATTTCAATAAACATTCACATACAAACATAGACTGTATATAAGAAGTGGACGTAGTCACCGTGACATCACCCATTAGTTTGTGGACTGCCGTTTTGAAGAACTTGAAGGTCTATCTGACTCTAAATGGGACCATATTTTACTAAATGAACATCATGCTGTATTGAAGAAGACTTGAAACTAGAGATTGAGACCATAAACTCATGTTTACAATGTTTACTGAGGGAATAAATCAAGAGAGAAGTAGGCTCATTTTCTCATAGACTTCTATACAATCAGACTTCTTTTAGCAACCAGAGGAGTCGCCCCCTGCTGGCTGGTAGAAAGAATGCAAGTTTAAGGCACTTCAGCGTTGGCTTCACTTCTCAGACCTGGAAGTCGCCCACATGCGTACAGCTTAATGTGAATATGAGATGAGGTGAAGGGAGTTGCATAAAAGAAGACAGAAAGATTTAGTGCCAAATGTTTACATGGACCACCTAATGTTATATGACGTATATGATTGGATGGAATACGTGATACTTGACTGTGAAATGAGTAATTCATATTTGAGAGGCCTTAAAATGCATAAAAAAGACGGCACTTTGTCGCAGCTGTGTTCATTCACGGTTTGGTCGAGTGCTACAATGGGTTTTGCCTTTCATAATGTAATGTGCAATTTGATTTTCAACAAAACAAAATCTAGTTTACGATCACTCGGGATGAGGAGTTCAAGGGCTGCAAATTGCAAAACAGACGAGAAGCCATTTTGATTTCATAATACTTTAACTGCCCACTGAAATGGCCAATTTACATGATGAACAAGAGCAACACACATCTCAGTGTCTCTGTCTCTGTCTCTGTCTCTGTCTCTATACAGTAGCTGTGTCTATCCATCTAACTACCAAGCCAATTTTATTCAAAACCTTTTGAAATGTCAGGGGAAATAAAATGTGAATTTAGAGTATTTTCCATCACCTTGGTGGAAACGAATAAATTGTCTTCCTGAATGTCAACAAACACATCTGTATGAAAACTGGGTGAACTGAATAAGAAGTGTGAAAGTGGCTGTTGTTACTGTTTAGTGTTCCTTTAACCTCAACACAAAAACAAAGAAATTCACGCTGCAATTTGCTAATACAAAACCAAAACCAGAGTGGCAGTGGAGAGATATTATTATTTAACAAGTCACTAATGGTTTGCATAAATTGCGTTTAAACAAAGAAACGCCACGTCTCTGCAACACAGAGGGATAATTAAATGGATTTTTCCAGTCCTACTCCACTTTTTTTTTAATTCAACACATAATTTGCGAAATATGCTTTGATGGAATCACATCTATTGTCTGCCTCTCATTCTCTGAGCCTCCCTCCATCGCTGCCTGCTGCACCCTCGCTACACGTGTGTGACACTGAGTTGTGAACAATTCAATGGCAAAAAAAAAAAAATGACAGAAATGACAATAGCATTCACAGACTAGAATAAAAGAGGAGGTCACAGACTGTCAGCAGGAACACATGCAGAAAGCAGACGAATATATTCACATTGTTTATTGAGAAGTGGCAGTTAAGGACGATGGTTTTCTATAGCAAGAATGAAAAGTGACATGTTCCAGCAGTGGAGGAAGGAAAGAGAGCAAAAGATAGAAGAAAAAGGGAATATCACTGGGCTACACTAACATCCACACCACGTTATATTTTGACTGAATGTGAACTAAATAGAAAACATGTAATAAAGAAGTAGTATGTACCTATGCTGAAACAGTTTAAGGGGCCAGTATACTCTGCCTTCAAGAACAACCGTATAAGAAGTGGACGTAGTCATCGTGACGTCACCCATTGGTTTGTGGACTACGGCTTTGAAGCCTTGAGTTTAGCATTTTAGCCGTCGCCAACTTGTTTTTTTTTGCAGCCAGAAATGACACGAGAGGGTGGAGCGAAGTACAACCGAACGCTGTCATTAAATGAAAACATTTTTAGGCGACTTAAATGTTTTAATTAACTTTAATGAACTGAAAACACGCTGTGAAAGGGTTAAAGTTGTACGACAAAAACACGGACAACTCCCAGACCGGACAACGCCGTGGTAGCGACCTGTCAATCACAAGGTAGCCCCGCCCTAAAGCATCCCCTGCTTTGTGGTCTATCTGACTCTAAATGGGACCATCATTTACTAAATGAACATCATGCTGTATTGAAGAAGACTTGAAACTAGTGATTGAGACCATAAACTCATGATTACAATGTTTACTGAGGTAATAAATCAAGAGAGAAGTAGGCTCATTTTCTCATAGACTTCTATACAATCAGACTTCTTTTAGCAACCAGAGGAGTCGCCCCCTGCTGGCTGTTAGAAAGAATGCAAGTTTAAGGCACTTCAGCGTTGATTTCACTTCTTAGGCCCGAAGGTTGCCGCCTGGGAACAACTATAAACACTTTCCAACCCAGCTCTAATAGAGAGTTGGGTTGGAAACCTACGGCAGATTGCAACCTCACCGTCAAATTAAGCTCTATAGCTCTCACATGACTTGTTAAAGCTAGTTTAGCTTCTTGTACATATTTTAAATTAGCTTGAGAGCATCAGCAAAATATCTAAGAACAGTCAACCTCACTCTTTACATAATGCACAGAATTTGTTAGAGACAGAAGAAACCACCAGCTGGCCAAACACTCCAACTTTTCTTCAGCTCTGTCTGTATTCCTGGTGGCTCCTGGAGTCCCTCTTCCTCTCTCATTTCCCTTTGTGCTTCTTGAACAGGGCGTACAGGACCTTCAAGGTGGCAGCGTCGTCCTGAGAGACAATATCTGTCACACAATCCACACAGAAGACATTTAGTGTGTATTTCTATAATGCACTTTCAGCATCTACTAAACCACTGAAGTCAGTGAGAACCACCAGAGGATGCTTTTACCAACGTTAGCAACATAAGCTAATAACTCTTCTCACTATCCATCCTAACAGGTCATAGATCAGAAAAAACGACATTAGATGGACATTTAATCAATTCGTCCTTGGTGAGACGGGATCCCAACAAAACTGCACTCTGTTGTGAGACACACTAACTGAATGAATGCAACATTAAGATCGACTCCACCACCGGCTAACCTAATTAATGCACGCAGCGCGCTCTCGTTTTAGACCCCTCAGCGCTGGGATTCCTCATTCCATCACAGCAATTATGCTGGTAATTAAAAAGACACTAAAAATGAATTGAATTAACCACTTGCTCCTGGCTTAGATTAATTGCGCTGGTCCTTACATTAACAGTTATCGTGTTGTTGTGGGTTTGCTTTCACAGTTGCACAGGCCGGCAGGTAATACTGTGGAGATTGTGATTCAAGCTCAGAGAGAATATAGAGCATCTTGTCAATAATGGATCTGCAGGGAAGTAAAGTAGATCCATTCGCTATTGATCGCCTCACACACTTAGCTAAGTCGGTAACTCACTGAGTCAGTCGCTCTATTTCACCTTTCTCTTTTCTGATTGATTTACTCCTCACGGCCAAAAGTGGAGACGCAAACATTACACCCATCTGTGATTGTTGATCGCAACCTCATTTCTTTCGGTTGATTTCTTTAATCTGACTGCAGGGATTTTAGCTCCCATTCAGCCACAAGAGCATTAGTGAGGTCAGGTCGGTGTTACAGTTCATCCTAAAGGTGATGGATGATGATGAGGTTCAGGGGCCTCGTTACAGAAAAATATCCTTACTGCTTGTCCTAGTTTATGTTTCAAAGATAGAAAAAAATCCTATCTTCCTATTACAGAAGCAATTCCTAAACTGTCTTATTATAACTTAAGAAATGCTAACTATAACTGTAAATCTGATGTATATATATATATACTGTATATATATATAATATACACTCACCGGACACTTTATTAGGTACGAGCTGTACCTAATAAAGTGGCTGGTGCTAGTACCGGTGGTCTTCTGCTGCTGTAGCCCATCTGCTTGAAGGTTGGACGTGTTGTGCGTTCAGAGATGGTATTCTGCATACCTTGGTTGTAACGAGTGGTAATTTGAGTTACTGTTGCCTTTCTATCATCTCCAACTACTCTGCCCATTCTCCTCTGACCTCTGACATCAACAAGGCATTTCCGTCCACACAACTGCCGCTCACTGGATCTGTTCTCTTGTTGGGACCATTCTCTGTAAACCCTAGAGATGGTTGTGGTGAAAATCCCAGTAGATCAGCAGTTTAATACTCAGACCAGCCCGTCTGGCACCAACAACCATGCCACGTTCAAAGTCACTTCAATCCCCTTTCTTCCCCATTCTGATGCTCGGTTTGAACTTCAGCAAGTCGTCTTCACCACGTCTAGATGACGTAATGCATTGAGTTATTGTCATGTGATTGGCTGATTAGCTATTTGTGTTAACAAGCAATTGAACAGGTGTGCCTAATAAAGTGGCCGGTGAGTGTATATGTAATATATATATGTATAAAGAGAACTGGAGACCGCGTCGGAGGCGGGGCCCCGTTCATTCTTCTGAAAGTTGCTCAGTGGCGCATGGAGCAAAAAAAGCTTAAAAGTTTATAATAACACAGATCTTCCAGCAATCTTCCGCTGTAATTGGGCCCAAAGAGCAGGTGATGTAGCGTTTCCTTTAACTCGGACTGGGTCTCATGCACATGAACGGAGGAAGGGAAATAAAACTTCTCAGACCCCAAAGTTGCTCGCTGGTTTCACCAAATATAGTCAGTATACCATGAACCTAAGCTGTGCTTATTAAACCAAGAAAAAAAGCTGAATTTCCATAACATTTACATAATGTGATGCTGCCACTGTTGTATGATTATTTGGTTGAATGCACACACTCATATATTTACGCCACAAATCATGAGTGAGTGTGATGTTACGGTGGGAAATCTGATAGCTGGCAGTTGCAAGTTGAAACTGACAAACAGAAGATTTAATGAGGACTTTTTACAGATACAATCATAATATTTCTGGGATGTGTCTGATAACTGGTATACAGTAGCAGTGCTCATGAATACAGATAACATATCTTCCTCCAGACACGCAGTAGATGTAGCCATAGCGTGGAGGTTAAATCCCTGTGTCTATCACCGGGCACCAGAGTGACATCGTCCCCTTGAGACCGTCTCCCTCGCCGCTCTCCTCTCTAAATGAATGATGATGACCTCGGACTGAGCCAATCATCCGCAGTGATACTCATCGAGACACGAGTCGCACTCATTCATATTCCGCAAGCAATTCCAGCTTTCCCTCCAAAACACTGTCAAACACACACACACGCCACAGAGCAGCGGAGATTAACTCAAACTACCGGGGCGACCCCCCCCGCCCCGCCCTCGCCTGATATACAAAACGATTTTGGCGTTTCCCCGTCACACAGATAAATGCTCTTGATAGCTGATATCATCTAGATTAGTTTGACATTGCGGGCTCGGAGCTCTGCTGTTTTTCTGTTGCAATCATTTCACTCACAGGCACATCTGTTTTTGTTTTTTTTTGTTTTCATCCTCTGTGCTCCTGGTATTTTAATTTGAGTAAAATCTGTTGCCAACAAGTGTGTATATCACGTGAGCAGTGTGTGTTATCTCCTCACCTTGTGGGTCAACACTGGACACTTGAAGACCGATGTCATTAAGGAGGTCCAAGGCCAAGGTCACGTTGTGAAGCTAGAGGTCAAAGAGATGAAAAAATGTCAAACACAAAATCCGGACATCACATTTTCATTAAAATTAGTAAAAAAAACATATAACATTCTGTTGTGCTATTTACCCACCAATATATTTGAGCATACCTTTGGTAAAACTTTTAATAACATATGTGTGCTGATAGCTTATAGTTGCTATAGTTACAGTATTTGTAGGTACTATTTTAAGTAATTAATTTTAAGTCTGTCGAGGGACTACAGATGAAAAATAGCCTCTTGGATGACTCTGGTGCATTTACAACAATGTTTATTAATGTGCACTGTCACTGTTAAATAAACTAATAATAATAATAATGCAACTTTTTACTTTTTCGGCATTTAAAATGTTTGACAATCATACATACTTAGTGTGATTGTTAAAAATAAAATAAAAATACATACTACAGGGAGAGATTTGTATTAAAAGTTCCTGATAATAACAGGAAAACTCATCTCTGATGTAATATTTACAGGACACAATCTGCTCTAAATTCATCCAAACTTCCTGCAGTTATTGCGTTCACTATTTGGGTTAATTGTACAGTTTATCAGTTGTTCTGTACTGTTATTGAATATAATAGGAAGTCAGGGTCGTCAGTTTACTCAATGATAGAGAAGGGGTCTCTTAAGGAAAAAGGTTGGGAACCGCTGGCTTAAAGTACCAAAAATAAAAGTACTTATTACGATGAATTGTTCATTTCAGAATAATGTATATTATATTACAGGATTAGAATCGATAAATTAAATTTTGCACATATATGATTATTTTGTGATAGTCAAATGTAATATATTGGCTATAAAATGGTTAAAAAAAAAAGGTAAAAAGTGAATTGGGGCATTAAAAGTCATCGTACAGATGTTAAGCACATTATGAAACTGAGACATAATCGACCATAAAGTTTAATGGATCAGGCTGATACATATATAATGTCTTTATAAGCAGAAGCTTGTTTAGTTTTTAAATATATATATATATACATATATATATATATACATATATATAATGTCTTTATAAGCAGAAGCTTGTTTTTAAATATACATTTATATATATATATATATATATAATGTCTTTATAAGCAGAAGCTTGTTTTTAAATATATATATATATATATAATGTCTTTATAAGCAGAAGCTTGTTAAGTTTTTAAGCTACAAAAGAAGTCTAATACGGAGCGTCACAGTGTCTCTTATACAGTAAGTTATTCATAAACTCTTCATATCTGTGATAAAAGAGTCATAACTTTTTCATAGACTCGTCCTATTGCTTCAAGTAAAGTGAGATCAAAGATATCATTAGAAGTGACACAGAAGTAATTATGCATCTACTTTTATTATGGGGAATTGTAAAATATTAATTTGATCATATCTTATATTGTAATAGGCATCAGGTTTCTGTACTGTAGCTCATTATCCTCTGTGGGAAATTAAATTAGCTGAAATTAGAAATAATAAAAAAAATATATTATGATTGTACTTTTGAATTAGAATAATGCCGTCTGTGTATATCTACACTTTCAAAACATATCACTCAAAAATGCTAATTGAAATTGATAATTTGTCGTTTAACCAGTTGATTTTTTAATGAATAAATATGTTACAAATAAAGTTAGGTATTGTGTGTGTGTCTCTCTATGACCACTCGGATGAACTCGTCTTACTAATGTATACTGGATCTATACCGTACCATCTCAGAGTGACCCACAGGGGTCAGGTTGAAGTCACAAAGCGGGATGAAGAAGCCTTCCAGCTGTCCGATCAGCAGCAGCAGAATCACACCGTCAGCAAACTGCACAGAAAAAATACACCGCAGACGTTGAAGCCCGTCCAAGGAAGGTGATATAATCTCAGGATAAAAACATCAATGGAAAGCTTGTAAGTGCTCAAAAACAGCATTCAGCATTTTACCTGTTTGTTCATATCAGCCACCTGCAGACCCACGGTCGACATATTCTGGTTGACAAAATGTAAGATGGCCTGAAAATAGAAAGAAAAGTTAGAGTTGGTCTTATTAGCTGACATATTAGGGTATCATTCTTCATCAGAGTTTGTTACAATGGATTATACGCCCTCATATGTTTTCCCAAAGGCATTGGGCCTCATGCTAGAACCCCTCGTACGAACAGATTTGTTCTTAAGTGGTTTGTACGATTTAGGAGAACTCGTCTCATTCACCAATTTTCTCGTATTTTGAATTTTCTCTTAGGTACCAACACAATTTCCGAGTGGTCCAGAGTGTCGTAAGAGCCAGTCAAGTTTCTCACTGATGGATTGCATATTTCATTACTTTGAAGCAATTTTGAGTTTAAAAATCCTATATAAATTACACTTTATAATTACGTTGACATTATCCTGTTTGACTCTGTAATTCAAATTATATAATTAATAATTCTAAATGTATTCATATAGCCTAATGTTATCATCATTAACTTAAATTGGCCATTGATGCTATTGTATAACGCTACAATATCAACTTTTCAAACTGCAAAACGACTTAAATTATGCACTAATTGTAGGTTAATTTGTCTCTGTATACGCAAACAGCGTTACCACAGTTTTACACTCAGCTGCTCACGTTACCGCGGTCTTGGAAAGGGAGGAGTGAGTGGAGGGGTACTCAGTTGGTTGCAATCTGCAACCACACCACTAGATGTCACTAAATCCTACACACTGTACCTTTAATCGATTGTTGATTGACTGAAAAATAATTGGCAACTATTTTGATAATCAATTAATTGTTGAAGTCACTAATAAGCTGAATATCTTTGCGTTTTGGACTGTTGGTAAAAAAAAGCAATATTATTGTTTTGAATACTTTGATCCATTCGCAAATACTACAAAATAGAGAAGCATTTCTTTCCTATTTGATTATTTCAGGCATCATTCATCATGTTTACAGTATATGTCGGTTTACAAGTTAGGGTCAAAAACAAATTTGACTTATTTATTTCCTGTCTTATCACCACCACATTTTGCTCTTTCACCGTCAGTGGAGATGAAGGAGTTAACTCAGCACTTCTCTCCCTCTCCTTGTTATACCTTCTTCACCGTGTTGACCCTGTGAGCCTCAAGCTTCAGCAGTTGCTCGATGGGATCTTCCCCTGGGTGACCGGGCAGCCAGAAAAGTGTGTTAAAGTCATCGCCTGCTGTAATGCTGCTTCAATGACATTCAAAATGTCAAATCGGCTCAACCTCCGACAGCTCTTTACTCACTTTCGGTCTTGCTGGGGGAGTCTGAGCCGGCGTCCCTGTTGGAAAAAGAAAAAATATATAAATATATGAGGTGTTTTTTTTCTCACATCCACAGAATGACACAGGACAGAAACCTGCTCACCTCTCCTCCGTCAGGACCTCCATCTGTACGTCTGACTTTATTCCACTTCTGCTTACCTGCAGGAAAATTCACCAAAATTTGAGCACATACTTTGGACCTTTGGACACAATTTGGAGCCAAAAAGAAAAGTGGAAAAGCTGAACTCACTTCCATAATTACAACTTCAACCTTCACATTCAGTGGCAAATCCAGATCAGGCTGGAAAGATCTCACCATGGCAACCAGCAGATGAAGAGTGGCCAGAAGGTCTCTGTTGTGGATGACTGACAGGCAAACACACAGAACAAAACACGCACACAAAAAAACAACTTGCTCTGATATGACACAACTCACCACCTCCCAGTACGGCAGCAGAGAAAGGCCAAAAGGATCTGAATCTTATAAATAAATAAGCGACTATTTGGAATTTAATTACTACTTATTTGTTGTTGAAGCCGAGTCAGCTGCACGACTCACGTTTGACGTTCCACTTGATCTGACTGCTGTCCTTCAGGCCCAGTCTCTTGTCCAGCTCCTCCAGGATCACTCCCAGCTTGCGGATCTGAGCAGGGCTTGTCAGCGCCATCTCCTCCACCGGCACGTCCACACCGGCCAACCTGGCTGTGGAAATCAGGGAATCATCATTATTATAGTTTTACTGGCAATGACTGTTTGGTTCGGGATGCACCGATACCAATTCAGACCGAGTACAAGTACTTACATTTGGGTACTCGCCAATACAGAGTACCGATACGAGTATCGATGCCGAGTACTTCTCGTGCCAAAAGACTCTCGTTAACAGCCAGCTGGAGGGTGTGAGCGACACACAGCAGGCTGGGGAGTCCTGCATACGAGGCAGTACGCCGCGACCGGCTCTAGTTCGGCTTGGAAAGGCTCGGGGCGAAGGTGCTTCCCGGGGCCGTGGACAAAGTGCTCGCTGTGCCCTCTCTCCCCACAGGGGAGGGACGTGGCCTTCTGCTCCCGGTGCGACTGTCGACTGGGGCGGACTGTCCTCAGTGCGTCCCAACCGAGTCGTGCTCCAAGGGGTCAGGCGCATCCCCGGCCCGTCTCGCCCGCACCGCTGGGGAGGTGGAGCGTGAGCGCGTGTGATAGGACCCGAAAGATGGTGACGAGAGGTTAACGTCACGCTGCCGTGGTATCGGTGAAGTTGTATCGGAGCCGTTTTGCGAGTACGAGTACATAAGCACAGTATCGGACCCGATAGCCGATACTGGTATCGGTATCGGTGCATCCCTAGTTTTGGATATTATGAATGACAAGCTTTTAGGCGAACTACAAGGGGAAACTTCGAATTTAGATAATAATTAAGTGGAAGTAGGGAAATGATAAATGATAGCACAACCACACAAATACTCACACAGCAGGTGATGAAGCACCAGTCCATCGTACAGATCCTCCTCCAGACTCTGAACCACTATGTGCTCCACTTTCAAAGTGCTATTGATCCAATAAACCAGTGCCTACCCAAACACAATACATCACAGTCAGATGCACTCAAACACTTTCTTCTCCTTGCATACATTTCTTTGTTTCCAGTGTGCCGAATGAAAAAAAAACAGCATGAAATCTTATTTTTTATTTAATTTTCTTCATCGATTTTCAAAGATATGATACTGAAGTAGATGGAAATGATGACAAATACAAAATATTCCCCCTCAAATAACTCCTTGTTTGTCCTCTCAGCTCTAAATATGAGACATGTCAGGCTTTATTAAGTTATTTATGCATTCACTGCCACTTGCATCGCTGCTATCTTTTCCAATCAAAAGCTTGTTTTTAAGTCAGACCCAGCAGACTCTGCAGACGACTCCTCGCCGTGACTCTCTGATCCGTCTCCCATCACCTCTGATAATTACTGTTCATTAAAATTTCACCGATCCTTCCACTCCTCTGCCTGCGTCAGATATTATTCATGCTCTTCACTGCACACATATACATGCAGGCTCTGTAATGTATTTCCTGTGTAGCATTCATCTCCGGCCCACTCAGGACACCACTCCCCGTGTCGTCCAGGATGAGCTTTGATGTTACAGTAAATGTTTAATAGAAGACAGAGATCCAGACAAAGCTCTATGTGTGGATAGATAGCAGGAATTAATCTCTTACCTCCTTTAGCTTTGCAAGTTTGGGGTCTTTTAAAGATGTTGGCTGAATAATCTTCTGCTTCTCTCCTGTGAACAAGTAAACAAACTGCGTTGCTCAGATAGCAATTTTTCTTATTTTACAGCCTTTTAAATGCTGTAATTCTGTGATTGACAGCTCATTTCTAGCACTTTGAATTATATTAAAATACCTGTGTTTGCTCCTTAACTAAAATACACACACATTTACATTTTTGTTGACAAGTTTTTGATTTCCCGACATGCATTTATTTTTTAATGTATTTTCCTGCAGTTCCAGGCAGCCAGTGGTTTCATTTATGAAATTAAATTAATTAGCGGAGTCCTGAAACTTGAATGAGCTGTGTAATAAATCACTCCGAACATTTAGTCTGCATTACTTTTTTTTTTTTTATCAATTTTAAATTATTGTGACGTGATAATGCATCACAACATAATGTTTTTATATTTAAGGTGCTAAATGCGAGATGGGGAGCATTTCTGTTGCCTCAGCGCGGCTCTCAACACGGCGACATCTGAGCCGGCGGCTCGCAGCTAACGGTGCTAACAACGGCAACAATGGTATCAGAGCTAACCGTGTTAAAGGACCAGTGTGTAGCATTTAGGGGGATCTATTGGAAAAAATGGAATATAATATTAATAAGTATGTTTTCTTTAGTGTTTAATCACCTGAAAATAAGAATTGTTGTGTTTTTGTTACCTTAGAATGAGCCGTTTATATCGAGCGAGTTCTCTTTTTAGAATCCGCCGTGTTGTACCGCCATGTTTCTACAGTAGCCCAGAACGGACAAACCAAACTCTGTTAACTTTTCCTGCTTGGGCCGGAGTCGATAACGTTATTCACTCTCGTCGCCGCCGCTCTCTCTCTCTTGCTTCAGGACTCACTTCTCACGTACAAACACACTCTACGCTACGCATTAGCTCTGCTCCAACTGACCTACGCTACTCTTACAACAGCTGGCTCTCGAGAGGGTAATCCCACACGCTCGGCACACACGGGAGAAGTTATAATCTGCAACCTCACTGCTAGATAACGCCAGATCCGACACACTGTTCCTTTAACCTGTGGGGAACCGGAAGGTGGGTGCTACGCTTCCGCAACGGCGCCGTCAGTCTAGAAAGCGCTATCAGCTGTAACCGCTGTACGAGTGCATGAGTTAGCCAGTGGGGTACGCTCATATGCACATACATGCACTAAAACCATGTGTGGTCAGCCCTGCTATGACAACAAAGCACGGAGAAGCTCAGATTACTCACAAAGAGCGACTTCATTCTCTGCTCAGGTAGACATTACTCAAAAGCTCAAAAGAGGGTGAATATTGGACTTATTATATTCACCATGTGGCCAGAAACACGACTCTAAATGAACGATGCTCCGTGTGCTGGATGTGTAAATAGGCAACTGTTTGCTTAAACGTTTATAATAACACAGAAACATCTGCACTACATTAACTCATGATGATGATAATGTTTGAGAAAACTTTGGCAAGAAATTAATGATGCAGACCTGATGTTCATTATGAGTGATTATACACAACTAAAGTCTGCTGATAGATTTTCATATCAAATGGAAATTAATGGAAACAGATGGTTGCACAGAATTGGGGAAAGAAAGTGTTGAAAGAAGGTGTTTAAATATCGGATATGTGGTAAATAACCTAAAACATACTAAACTACTGCTATGGCGCTTTTAAAAGGAGCTGATTTCAGACTTCAGCAGTCTAAATTAACCAAAATCAAGGTGGGCAATCCCAAAAATTACAGTCACACATACCCTGAAAATACTCGATGTCCACAGCGTCTTCCTCTTTGTGATACTCAAAGACGGCAGCAGCCTCCATCGCTTCTCCTCAAGGTGAGATATTGGCAGCAAAACCTGCAGAGAAGAAGAGCTTTAATATAAAAAAAGAAACACCTTCTCCCTCAACATGTTTGGCAGAAAGTCTATCTCTCTCTCTGTTTCTCTCCCTCTCTCTCAGCAGTGTCCTGGACCATATTTGCTCAACTTCCAGCTGCTGCAGGAGAGTTACTTGCTGACCAGAAGAAGTAGAAGATGCTGATTGCACTGCCAGGCAGCTTACTGTTGCATGAAAATCTTGTTGTACCTCTAAAAGTCTTTGCTTCTCGGGTCCAAAGAAAGAAAAAAAAACAATCTTGTGCTCAGTGGATTTCTAGAGTTGGGTTTTGAAAGTGTTTTCTTATGACTGAGGGTGTTGAAGGTTCCATATACGGGTGTCAGAACATTAATATAGCAGCAAACTTACTATTGTAATGTAAAGATATAGAGGAGTTATGTCTACCTGAGCAGAGTATGAAGTCGTTCTCCCTCTGTGTGTTGTAATCAGAACTTCTCTGTGCTTTGTTTACATAGGCGAGCCAGGTTGTCATTTTCACTATACAAACATAGTTTTAAGGCCTTTAGATTTAGACACAGACATTAAGCACGTTGTTTACAGCGACCGTAAAGTGACGCCGAGGGGTCTGACAAAGCGTCAGTATGTGACGAGGTGGGAGGAGATCGTGTTGCGGGTTAACACGGTTAGTTCTGTTAGTGCTGTTAGCACCGTTAGCTGCCGACATGTGGAGGAAGTAGATATCTGAATTTCGTGTCGAGCACCTTTAAAAAGTTTAGAAAAACACAACTGAACCGGTCAAAAACTTGTCAAACTGAAAAAGGGAAGATGTTTAGTTTCCTCACTTCCTCTCCTCTTTATTTTTATCAGCGCCACGCTCAACAGATCAAGTACTGTATATCCCCCACAGATTTGCAGGGCTGCACCTCTTCCTCTGAACATTTTTGGTCTGAGACAAAGCACAGCAAACACATAAAGTAACAAAACAGACGTGACCTGGAGCGTGTCAAACTGTTGTTTCCTGGATCTGCAGGAGAGAGAAGCTAGCAGTGAGAAACTTTACTTTTTCCTGTGTGTTTTATGTGTGTGAGGCTTCCTTTTCCTGTGGTTGACAGTAACTTTCAAACAGGGTCATAAACGAGAAGTCTTTTTGAATAAGCTTACCTTCGGCACTCTTGAGAGCGACTCGACAGAATCGGGTGACTTCAGCTGGATTGAGTTCCTAACTGATGTTTTCCACAGACTGTCAAAACAGCGATATAAGAAGTGGAGGGCTGTACTCTATCTGGTCTGAATTTCAAACCGTGGCTTTGAAAGAAAATAACATGTCACAGGGTCGAAAGGGAAGATAAGCACAAATGAGAAGGATGTGGCAGAGAAGAAGGTAGCACTTCCTCTTTTTGATACAGGCTTTTTGCACAACGTTCTCCCGATAAGGGGCGTCTATATTCTGTGTCACGAACTAGCGTTTGAGACTTTAATAACGAGTGTGTGTCGAGAGAGAAGAAAGAAAACAGGGAAGACTCTCGGGTGCAAATGTTTTGTTTGGAACACCACACTTCAGGAGGGCCGAGAGAAAACGTGACACTCGGAGGCCTGAACCACTCAGGCTCGACTCACACGTCTCCATCTGTGACCGGATCAATTTGCTGTCGTCTGGTCTCCAGCTTTCTCCTTTCTCCAACAAACAACAAGAGAGAAACAGATAGAGACAACACAACAAAAAAGCTCTGCATGAGCACCAGCCTCGTTGAAGAAAAGAAAAAGGACCACCCATCAGCCAGACGAAGGGGCAATTTGGGGGGGGATGTGGAAGGTTACCATAGCAACAAAGGAATGAGACAAGAAAATAAAGGTCTGAAATAAACCCATAATTCCTTTAGCAAAAACCCAAATTGCAGGAATTGGCTGTTCCAAAGCCAATCTCGTTCAAAAGCCGAAGCAAATCACGCAAGTGAGAGACAAAATGAAATTCTCATTCTGTTTGATTTTAGGCATTTATTTCTTGATAGGTAAGATAAAAATAAAAAAAAACACACACACACAGGGGTGAGACATCCAGCGCTTAGATTGACTCATCCACTCTCTCAATAATTCAGCACCCGGCTCTAAAATGCACGCGTAGCAGTGCACTGTACGTCTCAGCGGGTCTCCAGGTGGCACGGCGGGACCGCGGTCTGCTTCAAGGAGAGCAGCGTGAGGTCCACGCCTCCTCGGAGACTCGTCTCAAAGGCCGGTCAATACGAAGATACTCTGACTGGGGCTCCCCCCCCCCCCCCGGGGACGGGGAAAGAGCCCGCTGCACTTAAGGCAACAACTGCATCAGCTTTTAAATATGGCTTGAGATGTGGTGTGCATAGTTCAGAGTAAAAGAGGACCGTTCACAGTTCCTTCAGCCGTCAAGTAAAAGAGATTATAGTATATATATATACGGTAGCTGTAGTAAGAATATACAACGCATTTTCAGATATATATATAATACATAGCATTTTCAAGTTTCTTAAAAGAATAGTTTGGGGAAATAACGCTTATTCGCTTTCTTGTCAAGAGTTACGTGAGACGATCAATAAAACCGTCCATTAAATATGAAACTACAGCCACGGTGGGCGCGGCCTCCAGGACATCGGTGTCAACGGACAGTAGTAGGCTAATAGTAACAGTAGTAGCTATTCTTTGGAAAACGCTTTGTTTGGATCTCGTAAGGCAGCAATGATCCACGGGTATAGAGAATGGGACGTCACCGACAGCAAGTGGGACATTTTAGGAGGGTAACAGTGCCATCTGCTGGCCATTTACTGCAAGTGTGAAAAGATAACACAAAACACCGTACAGTGAATAAGATTCAATAGACTAAATGTAGTATATATAGCATATATTCAGACACAAAGGTAGGCTATCGTTACGGGTTTCATTTTGCAAGATACCGGATGTGCGCTGTAAGCTACTGTATCTATATTTTTTTTAAAGTATATGGGTTCAATGACATTTTCTGGCATAAAATAAAGGTACAAAAATTTCTATCTGGTGCACAGTTTGTTGTCCAACTTAAAACTTAAAAAATAAATAAATCTGTAGTTACTCGTCGTTTGTACACTTTTCTTTTTAAATGGATTAAACAAATGCGATTCAACAGTCTATGGACTTAGCGTGTTACGTGAGCTTTAGAAGGTGAGAGTGGTATCAATCTTCTCATCAAACTCTTGGCAAAAAAGCGTATGTCCCAAAAACTGGTCTTTTAATATTGACACAAATGAATTTTAGATATAATATAACAGCATTTTCAACTTTCTTAAATATTCTGGAGAGCAATAATCACACAACAAATGTCCAGTTTTAACATTCTGCCCTCCGCTCATGTTTCCTGTGACGGCTTTGTATTGAAATGCAGGCTAAAGGTCACATGGTTTCCTGGGTTTAACATTCAAGGAAGGAATAAATAAATACTGACATTTGGAGGAAGATTAAATACTAACATTCGGAGCCCCGTGGGTCTTTTTTTAAAGTCTCACATAATGACGACTTTTCAGTCCCCAGTTGGTCTCCTCCTCCAGTGTCCAGACTGTAATGCATAATATCAGTGCAGGCACAGGGAAGCGTTCAAAACTAATATCAGGGAGTGAAACTGGAAAAAGTTCAGTCCGAGTTTTTGTAGTTGGTGAACAGGTTGTAGAGGACTCTGAGGGTGGACTTCAGGTTCAGGTTGACAACATCTGGAAAAACAAAACGGAGAGAGCAAAGATCATTAGAGCTTGTTTCGAGGAGTTTCAGGGAGAAGAATTAGACCTTTGACACGCACAAAAACTAATCTTAAAAGAGAAAAATTGCATCCTTGGAACAGCGAAGCACAAAATAAATGAGCTGTGCTACCGTGAAATCGTGTTTACAATGCCTCTTCTGTGATTGCTGTTGGACTACTTTCCTTCAAAGGTTATTTGTAATTTTGAAGAGGAAATGGGGCTTAAAATAGCTCATCATTGATCATATGATGCATACTTCGTACCAGGAGAGATTCAAAGGCCGCTCTCTGTTCTCTTCATCAGTAACATGGTGTACTACATAATGTGCTTCTTGTAATTTCTCATCACAACTAGGTCTTTGCTAAGTGATTCAAGCCAGACACCATTTTGTTACAGCGGTGCCGTATTGCATCACCATTTAAAACTAGGACGCCTTAAGCTCCTTATTGTCTGCATTTCCCCGTTAGCTCGGGGGTGACACTGTTGATATCATTAACAGCTAAACTTTCGTTTATAATGAACCTGCAGATATGCACAAACCTCAGCAAACTGTATGCTAATCAGAACACATCAACTGAGAGCAGTTGGAAGATAATATCAGAATGAAGATAATAGCTGTAATGTCCAATTACTGCAAAAATTGCGAGTGTTTTTTTTGTGGGGGAAGAAATATTTCCCTTTTTGGCTTAGTAGAGGAAATATTTGAAGAAGGGAGAAGCATTTGCATTAATACAGAGCAGAGGGAATAAAAAAATATTTACACATTTTGAAAGTTAGCTCATACCGGTTTAAAATTTAAATATTTATCAGTCTAATACTTAGCTGCCATCTTGCAGGACTAGTGTGCATAGTGTAAGCGATTCTCTCACATTACACCAATTCTGGCTTCACTACATTGGCTCCCCGTCTCTTTTAGAATTGTTTTTATAGTGCTTTTAGGGTGCTTTCACATTAGGGACGCGGGCCCGGATCCGAGTACACCTGTCCCCAAAGTCTAGTTCGATTGATTAGTGTGAACGCTCCGTACCGTACTCAGGCGCGGTTCGCATCAGGCGTGAAAGCCAACCGTACCAAAACACGGAAGTGGACCGCTATTAAACGCGAGTAACGTTAGCAGTCAGCGAGTAGTTTAGAAAGGTCAGGCTTTGTTCAACGCTGCAGGTCTCCGAAATCTGTGTACAGATAAAACTGTTTCACATCTATGTTGTATCTGCGTGCATTATGTGCCGTTCTCATCCTCTGAACTGCACGTCCGTGGATGATACAGCAGGAAGGCAGGCAAGAGGTTCCTTAAAATATAAACAATAGGCGATGGGGTTGAGTGATGTTTGTTATTTTATTTAGCTGATTTAATGGTCTGTCTGCGAAGAACGAGACGCTCAGCTGCTCAGCGGAAAGAGAGAGAGACAGCGTGGGGAGACAACTTAGAGTTGGTGATTGTTGTAAAGACTAACGATATTAGTATAGTAGTATTGGTGAGTTTTATTTTGTTTCTGTCAAGTTTGAATGTTTTACGATGCTCGGCCAGTGGAACAGCTGCCCCCAGGGGGGCAATCGTTCTCGGGCACGGTACGGATCAATCGTACTTAATGTGAAAACGCCCTTAATTACATGTAAAGCTCTGAATGACCTGGCACCGGAGTATATAACTGAGCTCCTCAGACCATACTGCAGCAGTCTTCCACTGAGCATCAGATCAGCTGACTCTGTCTCCACTTTTAAATACAATAAATAAAGGTCCCATAATGTAAAAAGTGAGATTTTCATGTCTTTTACATTATAAAGCAGGTTTAAGTGATATAAGTGTATAAATACTGTGAAAGTATCAAAACACTCAATATACGGAGAAATACACACAGCCCGAATTCAGAAACGAGCCGTCAGGATTTCTGTCCATTTGTGATGTCACAAATCTACAATATTTAGACCATTTCACAGTTTTAAACGTTTACATTCTAAATGTGTCCCAGTTTAGTTCCTGTTGCAGTGGATGTGAATGTCATCAACTGACAGGAAGTAAACATGGACCCAAGCTGTTTCCTAGAAACACAATTCCGTTGAAATGTGCTAAAACGGAGCGTTTCAGACAGAGAGTAAATACAGGTAAATTCAGACAGACAGTATGAGGAAAATAAAGTGTTGTTTGAACATTAAAGCATGTAAACATGTTCTAATAGAAACCCAAAATCAAGTATGAACCTGAAGATGAGCTGATATGTCCCCTTTAAAACTCACTTTTATAGAATGGCTTTTCCAATCAGCTGTATTTGAGTCTTTTGTATGCTTGTGCGCTGATTCGTATGTATGTGCATATATAATTGTATGAATATGTATATGCTTGTTTCTTTATTAAACTCTCTATTGTTTTTTATTTCATTATTTACGTTTCATTGTATTCTGCTGTCTATGATGTGAATTTCCTTTTCAAGCACTTTGAGCTTGAAAAGTGCTCTACAAATAAAATTATTCTTATTATTATAAAAAAATTAGAGATATACAGGCATAAAAAACAGGAACAGAACATATAAAGAGCAATTCAGGCCAGAGAAAATAATAAAATAAACAAAGAGCAATAGTATGTACAGTGCATTACGTAGTAGAATATATAAGTAAGCAATTAAAAAAACTGGAATGTGAGACGTGAAATACGGTGAAATATGGGACAAGAATGTGGAGCGAAACGTGAATATTTAAAGGAGCTTTTAGAATTATATAAATACATACAAGTACATACTGTACAGTTCAATAAGTAGATAGAGTAGGGAGAATAGGGACGGGGCCTTTTTAGCAAGTTAGAAAGCAACTATGCCATTCACCATGCTCATACTCATCCACACTCTCTTCACTTTAAACTAGTCCATGCAGTTATCTTCATCCGACTTCACTACTGTAACGGCGGATTCAGAACCTGCTGCTGCTAGAGTCCTCACTAAGACCAAGAAAGTGGATCACATCAGTCCAGCTCTGAGGTCTCTACACTGGCTCCCTGATTTCAAAATACTGCTGCTGGTTTACAAAGCACTAAACGCTTTAGGACCAAAACACATTTCTGATCTTCTGCTATGTTCTGAACCATCCAGACCTCTCAGGTCATCTGGATCAGGTCTCTTAGTGTCCCCAGAGTCACAACTAAACATGCAGAAGCAGCCTTCAGTTTTTATGCACCAAATATCTGGAACAAGCTCCAGAAACCTGCAGGACCAACTCCAACTCTGAGTTCTTTAAAATCAAAGCTTCAAACTTTCCTGTTTGCTGCTGCTGCCTTTTATTAGACCAGATAATGATCTTATATACTGCACTAGACCTTTTACTCTTGTGTGTTATATTCTATCCTAGCTTTTATTTTTATCTTGTTTTTATTTTCTAATCTATAAAGTTTTTATGACTGTTTTAATTATGGCTTAATTTTCTTTTGCACTTTGTCTTGAATCTCCCTGTTGCTGAAATGTGCTCTACAAATAAAGCTGCCTTGTCTAAACCTCAATGTGGAGACCTTCTGACTATTCCTCACATTTAATTCACAGTTTTGAAATATACTGCATGTGTGTAAATACATTTTGGCTCTTTTGTTATTTTTCTTGTACCAAACTGTTTTTAGTTATACCACATACAAAAGAATATAATGTTGGAGAGCTTATTTTCTGACCTATCAGTCAGAGGATAGTGTCTGTTGGTAGAACATGAATCCAAAGTGAGCCTGCTCTCCAAAACACAAGACAAAGGCTTTTCCTAATTGAATCTGACCCAACGTGAAGTCACTGAGTGAATGTTTACTCAAGTAGCAGCCAGTCAAATTACATATCTCGGTAATTTATGAAAATATAATAATTTGATTTTCTATTTCTCCAAGAAATGTTTAAAACAAGTGACATTGTAGATATAAGGGGTTTAAATTTAGATTGCAATTTTTTTCAATTTAAATTATATTTTTATTAGCCAAGAACAAGATGTACTCCTTGTACGTTTAAAAAACAATTGCGCCTTTTATGTTTGTGTTTGGCTGTAGAGAACTTGATAAATTGTTAGCAGACAGTTGTATCTGTTCAGGGATCAAATTATGTTCATTATTATTCAAGTAGTCTCTGAGTAAAAAATTACGAAAGTGTCCCTAGCGACACTGCTCACCTCTCTATTCTTAAATATATAGTGCTGAGATGATTGTACAGACTGTTAACACTTTAATTTAAGTCACAAAACAATCAAATAAATTGTTCTTTCAATATCATATTCTGTGGATTAAAACAAGTAGCAGTACCTGATATTAATTTGAATGCTTCAGTGGATTAAGATGCTGATTTTAAGTTTAAATCTGCACTCAGTCAACTGTATTAGATCCCAGTCTGAAAGCTATTTCTAACTCCACAGGGGGTATGCAGAGTGTGATGGGTTAATAAAAAGCAAGTCTCTGTGACAAACAGAGAATAATACTTGTGAAAATCAATCATCATAAAAGCAACAACTACGTGAAGCCAGTCAGTCTTCACCATCCATCCAATAATAGAGTTTAAGGGTAAAGCAACGTCTCCATCTACTGGACAACGTTTAATATGACCGTTACTGCAGCACATCAACTACTAAACACCGGTTTTAAACGGTCTCCTGTCAGCCTCCATAAAATCTCCTCCAGGAAATTGTCTTTTATCTGATGTTGTAATAAATAATGTAATAAGGCTATAAAATACCTTCTGGTCTGGCTTTGGGTTTCCTCAGGCCTCCGTCCTGCATCAGCTCAAAGGCAAACGCCACATTGTGGACCTGAAGGAGAACAACATGGAAACTCAATGTACTGATGATGAGTTGCTAAAAATAAAAATCTTTGTATTTGACCGACAAAATGTCACTTTTTGAGCGTGTTATCACCTTCTGCTCGAAGCTCTCGGGGGTGAGGAAGAAGTTGTACAGAGGGACAAAGTAGTCTTCTAGCAGCCCCATCAGCAATATCAGGT